>JACEEZ010005637.1:47611-50111 GCA_016584305.1 Chionoecetes opilio | reverse complement strand
CTCTCCCTTATCATCTCTTCACCTTCAATTCTTGACTTCGTGTTCTCTCTCTCTCTCCTCTCTCTCTTCTCTCTACTCTCTCTCTCTCCCCCTCTCTCTTCTCTCTCTATCTCCTTTCTAAACTTTTTAATGAGAAGGAACAAATTAAATGAAAAAAGATAAAATGGTGGATGAAAAGGATGGTTCTTAATTTTTTTATGTGCGTGTGTGTGTGTGTGTGTGTGTGTGTGTGTGTGTGTGTGTGTGTGTGTGTGTGTGTGTGGGGTGTGTGTGTGTTTGGTTTACCCGGCTCAAAAAAGCTCGGCTAAGTAAACTATGCATGTTGTTAGTATACGCACAAGGGTCTCAAGTTTGATTTGATGAGCTTTTGCAGCTTTTTTTTAACATCTGTGCGGGGTTTCTAGATAATTAAGTTCGAACCTACGTACTTGCTTTGTGTGGTCTTACCTTTGTCTCCCTTTTCTTAGTTGTCTTATCTTAGTCTTTAATCTTAGTGTCTTACCTTAGTGTCTTCCCCTTAGTGTCTTATCTTAGTGTCTTCCTTAGTGTCTTACCTTAGTGTCTTATCTTAGTGTCTTACCTTTGTGTCTACCTTAGGTCTTTTCTTTGTGTCTTACTTAGTGTCTTTACCTTAGTGTCTTATCTTAGTGTCTTACCTTAGTGTCTATCTTTGTGTCCTTACTTAGTGTCTTATCTTAGTGTCTTATCTTATGTCTTACCTTAGTGTTTATTAGTGTTCTTACCTAGGTCTTTTCTTAGTGTCTTAACTTAGTGTTTATCTTAGTGTCTTTTCTTAGTGTTTACCCTTTGTGTCTTACCTAGTGTCTTATCTTAGTGTCTTACCTTAGTGTCTTTATCTAGTGTCTTACCTTAGTGTCTTACCTTTGTGTCTTACCTTAGTGTCTTACTTTGTGTCTTATCCCTTTGTGTCTTTTCCCTTAGTGTCTTACCTAGTGTCCTACCTTAGTGTCTTACCTTTGTGTCACTTAGTGTCTTACCTTAGTGTCTTATCTTAGTGTCTTACCTTAGGTCTTCCCTTTGTGTCTTTTCTTAGTGTCTTACCTTAGTGTCCTACCTTAGTGTCTTACCTTTAGTGTCTTATCTTAGTGTCTTACCTTAAATGTCTTACCTAGTGTCTTATCTAGTGTCTTACCTTAGGGGTCTTACCCTTAGTGTCTTACTAGTGTCTTATCTAGTGTCTTACCTTAGTGTCTTACCCCTTTGTGTCTTATTAGTTCTTACCTTAGTGGGCTTATCTTAGTGTCTTACCTTTGTGTCTTATCTTAGTGTTACTTAGTTTCCTTTAGTGTCTTACCCTTTGTGTCTTTTCTTAGTGTCTTACCTTAGTGTCCTCCTTAGGGCTTATTTTGTTTATCTTATCCTTTGGTGTCTTACCTTTGTGTTCTTATCTTAGTGTCTTACCTTAGTGTTTACCTTAGGTCTTATCTTATGTCTTACTTAGGTCTTACTTAGTGTTTTTATCTTAGTGTCTTTCTTAGTGTCTTACCTTAGTGTCTACCTTAGTGGCTTATCTTAGTGTTTTTACTTAGTGTCCTACCTTAGTGTCTTATCTTAGTGTCTTACTTAGTGTCTTTTCCTAGTGTCTTATCTTAGTGTCTTATTTAGTGTCTTACCTTAGTGTCTTACCTTAGGTTTTACCTTAGTGTCTTCCCTTAGTGTCTTATCTTAGTGTCTTATCTTAGTGTCCTTACCTTAGTGTCTTATCTTAGTGGTCTTATCTTAGTTGTCCTTTCCTTTGTGTCTTATCTTAGTGTCTTATTTAGTGTCTACCTAGTGTCTTATCTTAGTGTCTTACCTTAGTTTCTTATCTTAGTGTCTTATCGTAAGTGTCCTACCTTAGTGTCTTTCCTAGTGTTTACCTTGTGTCTTATCTTAGTGTCTTACCTTAGTGTCTTATCTTAGTGTCCTTTATCTGTGTCTTATCTTAGTGTCTTACCTTAGTGTCTTACCCTTTGTGTCTTACCTTTGTGTCTTACCTTAGTGTCTTATCTTAGTGTCTTATCTTTGTGTCCTACCCTTTGTGTCTTACCTTAGTGTCTTATCTTAGTGTCTTATCTTAGTGCTTTCCTTAGTGTTACCTTAGTGTCCCTTTTCTTAGTGTCCTAACTTAGTGTCTTATCTTAGTGTCTTACCTTATTGTCTTATCTTAGTGTTTTATCTTAGTGTCCCACCTTAGTTACTTAGTGTCTTATCTTAGTGTCTTACTTAGTGTCCTTCTTAGTGTCCTACCTTAGTGTTTATCTTTAGTGTCTTACCCTTAGTGTCTTATCTTAGTGTCTTATCTTAGTGTCTTATCTTAGTGTCTACTTAGTGTCTTATTTTGTGTCTTACCTTACTGTCTTTTTTAGTGTCCTATCTTAGTGTCCTACCTTAGTGTCTTACCTTAGTGTCTTATCTTAGTGTCCCTTTCCCTTAAATGTCTTTTCTTAGTGTCTTATCTTAGTGTTACCTTAGTTGTCTTATCTTAGGCTTACCTTAG
>JACEEZ010005637.1:30111-42611 GCA_016584305.1 Chionoecetes opilio | reverse complement strand
CCTTAGTGTCTTATCTTAGTGTCTACCATTATTGTCTTCCTTAGTGTCTTACCTTAGTGTCCTTATCTTAGTGTCTTATCTTAGTGTCTACCTTAGTGTCTTATCTTAGTGTCTTACTTAGTGTCTTACCTTAGTGTCTTATCTTAGTGTCTTATCCTTAGTGTCCTTACTTAGTGTCTCCTACTACTTAGTGTCTTATCTTAGTGTCTTACCTTAGTGTCTTACCTTAGTGTCTTACTTATGTCTTACTTAGTGTCTCTATCTTAGTGTCTTACTTAGTGTCTTACCTTAGTGTCTTATCTTAGTGTCTTAATCTTAGTGTCTTACCTTAGTGTCTTACCTTAGTGTCTTACCTTAGTGTCTTATCTTAGTGTCTATCTAGTGTCTACCTTAGTGTCTTACCTTAGTGTCTTACTCTTAGTGTCTTATCTTAGTGTCTTACCTTAGTGTCCCTTATTTTAGTGTCCTACTTAGTGTCTTATCTTAGTGTCTTACCTTAGTGTCTTATCTTAGTGCTACTAGTGTCCTCTAGTGTCTTATCTTAGTGTCTTATCTTAGTGTCTTACCTTAGTGTCTTATCTTAGTGTCTTATCTTAGTGTCTTATCTTAGTGTCTTATCTTAGTGTCTTACCTTAGTGTCTTATCTTAGTGTCCTACCTTAGTGTCTTATCTTAGTGTCTTACCTTAGTGTCTTATCTTAGTGTCTTATCTTAGTGTCTTATCTTAGTGTCTTATCTTAGTGTCTTATCTTAGTGTCCTACCTTAGTGTCTTACCTTAGTGTCTTATCTTAGTGTCTTACCTTAGTGTCTTATCTTAGTGTCTTATCTTAGTGTCTTATCTTAGTGTCTTACCTTAGTGTCTTATCTTAGTGTCTTATCTTAGTGTCTTATCTTAGTGTCTACTTAGTGTCTACCTTAGTGTCTTACCTTAGTGTCTTATCTTAGTGTCTTACCTTAGTGTCTTATCTTCTAGTGTCTTATCTAGTGTCTTACCTTAGTTCTTATCTTAGTGTCTTACTTAGTGTCTTACCTTAGTGTCTCTTACCTTAGTGTCTTACTTAGTGTCTTATCTTAGTGTCTTACCTTAGTGTCTTACCTTAGTCTTAGTTCTTACCTTAGTGTCTTATCTTAGTGTCTACTTAGTGTCTACTTAGTGTCTTACCTTAGTCTCTTACTTAGTGTCTTACCTTAGTGTCTTACTTAGTGTCTTACCTTAGTGTCTTTACCTTAGTGTCTTTACTTAGTGTCTTACCTTAGTGTCTTACCTTAGGTCCTTACCTTAGTGTCTTACCTTAGTGTCTTACCTTAGTGTCTTACTTAGTGTCTTATCTTAGTGTCTTACCTTGTGTCCTTACCTTAGTGGCTTCTTAGCTTTACCTTAGTGTCTTATCTTAGTGTCTTACCTTAGTGTCTTATCTTAGTGTCTTTACCTTAGTCTTTCTTAGTCTCTTAGTGTTCCTTACCTTAGTGTCTTACCTTATGTCTCTTAGTCTTAGTCCTATGTCTACCTTAGTGTCTACCTTAGTGTCTTATCTTAGTGTCTTACCTTAGTGTCTTACCTTAGTTCTTACCTTAGTCTCTTATCTTAGTGTCTTACTTAGTGTCTACCTTATGTCTTACCTTAGTGTCTACCTTAGTTCTTACTTAGTTCCTTTACTTTAGTGTTTATCTTAGTGTATTATCTTAAGTTCCTACCTTTAAAGTGCCCTTTCCCTTTAGTGTCCCTACCTTAGTTCTTATCTTAGTTCTTATCTTAGTGTCTTAGTATCTATTTTTTTATCTTTAAGTGTCCTATTAGTTTTTTTTTTAAACTTAATTCCTTTCTTATTTTCTTTTTTTGTGTCTATCTTATTTTTCCTAGTGTCTTCCTTATGTCTTTATTTTGTGTCTTTCTTTATGTCTTCTTGGGGTTTATCTAGTCTTACTTATTCTTTACCTTATTCTTACCTTATGTTTACCATTTTTCTTTTCTTTGTTAAGTTTACTTGGGTTTTTTCTTTGTCTTTCTTATGCTTACTTTTTTCCCTCCTTTGCCCTTATTTAAATTTTTTATTTAGTTTTTTTATTTTTATTGTCTTCTTTATGTTTATTTAGTGTTTTTCCTTGTTCCTTTCCTTTTCTTTCTTAGTTTTATTAGTGTTTTATCTTGTTCTTATTTTTATTTTTATCCTTATTTTTTCTCTTGTTCTTTTTTTATTTCTTTACTTTTTTCTTGTTCCTTCCTTTGTTATTTATGTTTTTATTTCTTTCTTTGTTTTATCTTATTTTATCTTGTGTTTTTTTACCCCTGCCCTTTAACCTTAGTGTCTTACCTTAGTGTCTTATCTTAGTGTCTTATCTATGTCTTTCCTAGTGTCTTATCTTATGTGTTCTTATCTTAGTGTCTTTATCTTGTGTCTTATCTTAGTGTATTACTTAGTGTCTTATCTTAGTGTCTTCCTTAGTGTCTTATCTTAGTGTCTTATCTTAGTGTCTTACCTTAGTGTCTTATCTTAGTGTCTTATCTTAGTGTATTATCTTAGTGTTACTTTTTTCTTTCCTTTGTTCTTTCTCTTATATTTTTTTATATTGCATGTTTTTCTCCTCTGTTCTCTCTTTATAATCTCTATTACTTTTTTCTCCTGTTCTTTCTTTCTGAATTATATTACATGTTTTTTTTCTCTTCTTTCGCTTTTTATGAACTCTATTTTATTACTTGTGGTTTTTTTACTCCTCTGTTCTTTCTTTATGAACTCTTACTTTTTTCTCTTGTTCTTTCTTTATGAACTGCAGTATATATATTGTTTTTCCTCCTCGTGTTCTTTCTTTATGAACTGCAGTATATATATTGTTTTTCCTCCTCCTCCTCGTGTTCTTTCTTTATGAACTGTAGTATATATATTGTTTTTCCTCCTCCTCCTCGTGTTCTTTCTTTATGAACTGCAGTATATATATTGTTTTTCCTCCTCCTCGTTCTTTCTTTATGAACTGTAGTATACTTATGAGTTGTTTTTTGTCTCCTCTGCTTCTTTGTTCTTGATCTTTATTACTTATGGTTTTTTTCCTGTTCTTTCTTTATGGTCTTTGTTTCTCTATTACTTGTTGGGTTTTTTTTTTTTTTTTCTCTCCTCTCTCTCTCCCCTCTCTCTCCTCTCTCTCTGTCTCCTCTCTCTCGTCTCTCTCTCTGTCTCTCTCTCTCTCTCTCCTCTCTCTCTCTCTCTCTCTCTCTCTCCTCTCTCTCTCTCTCTCTTCTCTCTCTCTCTCTCTCTCTCTCTCCCTTTTTAACTGTATATTACTTTGGGTTTTTTGTCTCTCCGGATCTTTGTTCTTGGAGTGAGAGGATGTGTGACGAATCTCAGTTTCGTGTTCTGGTTTCCTGGTAGAGCTGTATAGTCTCTCTTCTTATGTGTTCTTCTCTCTCTCCTTCTCTCCTTTCCTCTTGTTCTGCTTTCCCTCATTTTAGTTTTTATTTAATTTCATTTTCTTTCCTCTCGTGGATTCTCGTTTCCATTAATTTATGCTTTTTTTCATTATTTTTGCTTATAAGTAGGTCTTTATTTTATATTCCCTTTTCTAGTGTTTTCTTTCCCTTTCCCTTCTTCAGCCAGTCTGTGTCGAGGGTAATGACTTGGTTGACCTCTATGTTTATTATTTTTATTTTGAACAGTTGTTAACCCCTTCACATCCAGATTTTTCCTTTGCTATACAAAAATGTCTGTTGTTGAGCCATTAAATTACGAAAAGTAACTAAATATACCAAATTAGTTAGTCGACAAGGATACTAAACAGGTCATAGCTATAAATTATTAAACACATTCATTAAAAATCGTCTAATGGTATACCAAAATACAAAGGAAATTACGTTCTCAAGGGGTTAAATCACTTGATTTACCTCCTATTTTTATTATTTTTTATTTAAACAGTTATTAATCACAGTTACTCAGGAGTTACCTATGGCTTAAAAGGTAGATGAATGAAGGCAGTCTATGTTCTGATCGTGTGTCTCCCTGTCTGTCTGTCTTCTTGTGACCTTTGACGCTTAGTATCGCTTCATAGGTCCTCTTCAACTTCGTCTCTACAGTATAACAGACTTGTCAACTCTTCCCTTGGCTATTTCACCTAGGATACTAAGACAATTTAGTTCGTTTCGGCTCGTTGGTCTGCTCAGTCTTCTGCTGTCTGTCTATCCTCGTTGTCTGCCTTCTCACCATCCCACAGTATCCATATTCCTAGGATACTAAGACATTTTGGTTCGTTTTCGGTGTCTGTTTGTCTGTCTGTATGTATGTATGTCTGCCTTCCACCCCATCCTTACAGTAATCTCACATCGCCTCACTCCATACTGCATTTACTGATTTAAGAGGATGTGCTAGATTTATTGATACACACTTCTTCTTTTCTCCTTCGATTTTTTTTTTTTGTTTTTTTTGTTTTTTTGTTTGTTTTGTTCTTCTTTATCATCCTGCTCATTTTTCTTCCACTCCATTTCTGCCTCCCACACCCGCACGACTACCTCCTACACATGCCTCTATGCCCTCCCCCACTACAACACTTCTTTTTCCCCTCTGTCACTCTCCTCCCTCTCCCGCCTATACACCCCACACACCACACACACTTTCCCCTCACCACCTCCCTCACCCACCCTACATATACGATGACCAGGGCATGTGTAAGGTACGTACGGTAACTATTTTTTTATTCGTGTCTCTGATAATACAGTCCGTCATTCCGTTCCCTACCTGAATTTTGTATCGTACCGTCTAGTACGATCTCTATTTCCGCCACCGTAATTTCGAACTATTTTTCTACCCAAAAAATTTGACCTTCATAACAAAATCATATACATTGACAAAAATTACTAATCATTTTCCATTGTGATTAATATACCATACTTTTCCGGTACCATACAACATTACAGTACTTCTATACCATTATTATCCTACCTAATAACATTTCATAGTACCCCAAAACCGAGACTTACAAATCATTAAATATATAAAATATATATATTATTTGATTAATATAAATATTATATAAGTATATATATAACTATATATATACTATTATATATTAACTTATATATAATACATTTACTATTATCCTAACAGACTATACAAATCATTAATATATATAATATATATATATATATATATATAATATATATATATATATATATATTATATATATATATATATATATATATATATAATATATATATATATATATATATATATATATATATACCTAAATTAGGGTGCGTTTATTTTATGTATTGCATCGTAAAAGCATGATGGCATCAACAATATCTTCCTTCAATCCCACGCCACCTTACTTATCTCCTTGACCTGAGGAGGCTGAGGGAATTGAGGGATAATCCCCATGCCACGTCCACACCCAGGCAGCTGGGCAGAAATTCTACCTAGCTAATGAAGTCACACGGTGGTGTTAATTAATGGGGTCAAATCTCGCTCACTCTCATTCCCCTATCCGCCCATCCACCCACGCCACGCCCTCACTCAATCATTCACCTACCCGCCCATTCACCCACGCCCTCACTTTCTTACTCACTAACCCATCCACGCCCTCACTAATTTCTTCAATACCCCTCCAACCCACTCACTCCTCACTCCTTCACCCACCCACACCCCTCACTCACTCACTTATTCACGAATCCAACCACGCCTTCACTCACCCACCCACGCCCTCACCTACTCACGCTCCCACTCACTCACTCTTCCATCAATATATATGAAGGTAGATAAGAATAGACACATGGCCTGTTGAACTATTAATCATTATCCCCAGGACTCCCAGGACCCCAGGTCAACATCCAGGCGTTGGATGGAAAATTCCTCCCTGGTAATGAGGTCACACGGTGGTGTTAAGGGGGGGGGGGGGTCAACTCCCGCTCCTGAGTTCCTGACTCCCTGGTCCCTGAGCTGGGGTGAAGTCAAGTGATTTTTACAGATAGATATACATGAAGATAAATAGACCGTATGGATGGTAGTCTACCAATACCATCCATACTGCTGGGTACGAAAATAGTTCGATATAAGTACGGAAATAAAAATCGAACTTTCGTACCGTACCGAACTTGAAGAAATATATCGAACCGTACTTTTAGCCCTTAAATTACCGTACCGTACCGTAACGAACTATATGCCCTGAATTATACACACACCTTTTCACCCCTTCACTCCCCTCCCATCACCCCAACACTTACCTCCTTAACTCATTCCTTTGACCAGACCAAAGAAAAGAATACTAGAAAGACACCTACCCCTTCCTCTAATCCTCCCCCTTTCTCCTTCCCTACATTCTCCCACACCCTTTTCACCTTCCCCCTTTTCCTCTCTCTCCCCCCCCCCCCCCTTCACCTCTTAACTCCCCTCCCTTCAACTCTTACTCCCCCTCCCTTCACCCCCCCTCCCTCCCCTTCACATTGTTACCTTGTCTACCTGCAATTAAAAGGTTCCTTCATTCTACCTGGAGGAAAAATAGGGAAGGATGGGGAGGGAGACTTTAATTATTTTTCCTATTAAAGTGTGGTGTGTGTGTGTGTGTGTGTGTGTGTGTGTGTGTGTGTTATTGTCTTGTTTCATCCTTCCACTCTTCATCATCACTTTCTTCTTCCTCCTCCTTGTTTTTGGTCAAGGTATTGGAGGAAGAGGAAAAGATTGTGTGTGTGTGTGTGTGTGTGTGTGTGTGTGCGTGCGTGTGTGGTGACTTGTAAATGAGGTGCTTTGAAGATGCTAATCCGCAGAAAGTTGAATTGATTGCATCGCTTGTTCTCTCTCTCTCTCTCTCTCTCTCTCTCTCTCTCTCTCTCTCCTCTCTCTCTCTCTCTCTCTCTCTCTCTCTCTCTCTCTCTCTCTCTCTCTCTCTCTCATTTACTTTGAAATCGTGGCAGTAAATTTAAAGAAGAGAGGAGCAGAGGTGTGTGTGTGTGTGTGTGTGTCTAGGTAGGTAGGTTTGCGTTGGTGGTGATGTAGGTGTTTGAAGAGGTGGTGTGTGTGTGTGTTGTGAATGGGTGTCAGACGGTCATGGTGGTGGTGGTGGCGGTGGTGTATGCGGAACCTTCCTTGGCTAAAAGTTTGCCTGACTCGAGGTAACGGTACCCCCCCCCCCTCTCTCTCTCTCTCTCTCTCTCTCTCTCTCTCTCTCCTCTCTCTCTCTCTCTCTCTCTCTTCTCTCTCCTCTCTCTCTCTCTCTCTCTCTCTCTCTCTCTCTCTCTCTCTCTCTCTCTCTCTCTCTCTCTCTCTCTCTCTCTAATACCTCCCTCCTTCTCTCCGTCTCTGCCCCGATCCCTTCTTTCCTTCTCTCCATTCAGACTCGACCTTTGTTTCCTCCTTCTCCTTTCCTCTTGTTCTACTTTCCTTAATTTCTTCTTTATTTCACTTTTATCTTATTCCATTTTTTTCCCTCCTTTAGTTTATATTTCCATAACAATTTTACTTTTTTTCCATTTTTTTTCGTCCTAAGTTTTTTCTTCTTATATTCCCTTTTCTAGTGTTTTCTTTCCCTTTTTTTATTCTCTTGTCCTCTTCGTGACCTTTGCTATTTTTTATTATTGACTATCATCTGCTGCGCTTCTTCTGTACTTATTTTGGCCCTTTATTTCTTTTATTTCTTCTTTGTGAGTGATCCTGTGACCTTTTTCCCCTTGTTTACCACATCACAGCGACCACGTAAACATCCGTGTGTGTGTGTGTGTGTGTGTGTGTGTGTGTGTGTGTGTTGTGGACTGCGTGTGTGTATAATGTTTTGGAGTAAGTGTGTTTTTTATTGTTTTTATTGTTTTTTTAGTACGTATGTATTTTGGTGTACGTGTTTTGGAGCATGTGTGTGTGTGTGTGTGTGTTATGTTCTTGTTTAGTCAACCGAATACTTTAATGATTACGAAACTTTAGAATGGTTGGAGGTCTTTCTTTTGTTCTGTTTCTAAGACGTGGCTGTAGTGATGATGGTGGTGGGATGTGGTGGTGGTAGAGGTGGTGAGATGTGGGGGTGGTGGTGGTGAGATGTGGTGGAGATGGAGGAATGTGCTTGTGGTGGTGGAGGGTTGTGGTGGTTGTGGTGGTGGGAGGGTGTGATGGGGGTGGGGTGGTTGTGGTGGGTGGGTGTGATGGGGGTGGTGGTGGTGGAGGGTGGGTGGTGGGATGTGATGGGAGTGGAGGGTGATGGTGGTGAAGTGGTGGGTGATGGGGGGTGGTGGTGGTGGGGTGTGATGGGGGTGGTGGTGGTGGAGGGTGGGTGGTGGGATGTGATGAGAGTGGAGGGTGATGGTGGAGAAGTGGTGGTGGTGGGGGGTGATGGGGGTGGTGGTGGTGGAGGGTGGGTGGTGGGATGTGATGAGAGTGGAGGGTGATGGTGGAGAAGTGGTGGGTGATGGGGGGTGGTGGTGGTGGGGTGTGATGGTGGTGGAGGAGGGTGGAGGGTGGGTGGTGGGATGTGATGGGAGTGGAGGGTGATGGTGGTGAAGTGGTGGGTGATGGGGGGTGGTGGTGGTGGGGTGTGATGGGGTGGGGTGGTGGTGGTGGAGGGTGGGTGGTGGGATGTGATGGGAGTGGAGGGTGATGGTGGTGAAGTGGTGGGTGATGGGGGGGTGGTGGTGGTGGGGTGTGATGGGGGTGGTGGTGGTGGAGGGTGGGTTGGTTTAGTCTTTGGTAATTGGTAATACTAATGAGCGTCGTGAAAAGCCTCTGTGGTGGACGTCAGCCTTCGTGTGGGATTAACTCACGCTCTGGATGTTGTCTGCTGCCGCCTCACGCTGCCGCCATGGCCTCGGACGCCGTGGCCATTTCACCTTTTTTATGTGTTTTTTTTTTTTTTGTCAGCATTTTTTTTTATGGTGGAGATAATGAGTTTTATTTTTTGTGTGTGTGATTATTTGTGTCAATTTTTTGGGAGGAATGAGTTATTATTTTCTTCTTTTTTCTTACTTTTTTTGGGGGGAATGTGTTTTTATTATTATTATTTTTTATTTGTATATTTTTTGAACTGGTTATTATATTGTGTCTCGCTCTTCGTGCCTCTCTTCCTAAGCGGCCCCATTCCCTTCCCTGCGAGGAAATGTAGGGACTGTGTGTGTGTGTGTGTATGTGTGTGTTTTAAGCCGGTGACAACAAACCTCGGTGTTGCCATTCTAATACAAACATCATGTGACATCCTGAAGCGACGTCCGGGTAGATATGATAGCGAGGGGGATACAAGGCCTTAGGGCAGCACGTGGAGAGGCCGGCGTGTGGGGTGTGGGACTGTGGGTGGGGGGTTAGGGTGGTCCTCGAGGGGCTGTTATAATACAAATTTTATTCTCACCCGAAGGCATACAGGAACAACAACAACAACACATTTATGGTGGTCCTCGGCGGGGGTCGAGGTATACTTCTACTGTATACTCCTACTGTCTTTTATTTATGCTCTACTTATCTTATACTTTTCTACTTCAACTTCTATTTTTTCTGATACTTTTCTACTTCAACTTCTATTTTTTCTTATACTTTTCTACTTCAACTTCTATTTTTTCTGGTACTTTTCTACTTCAACTTCTATTTTTTCTTATACTTTTCTACTTCTCCCCACTATTTTTCTTCGCTTATTTGGCAGGGAGGGAGGTCTGAACGGTACGCAAACAGGCGACTACAGGATTTAGTGAAGGATAGTGAAGAACAAGTGCCAGGATGAAGACTTAGTTTAGGTGGCTCATGGCAGGTCTGTGGCGTGTGTGTGTGTGTGTGTGTGTGTGGGTAAAGGTGAGAACCCTGCCACTCGCACTCCTACCTCTCTCCGGCGCCTCTCAGTGCTTGGGTGCAGCGGCGGGGCGATGACCTCCGCCAGTGGAAGCGCCTGCAAGCACCTCCCCGCCCGCGCCCCCAAGTATGACACGTGTGAATCCCCCTCGCAACCATGCTCTCAATCGTCCAACCGGGGGAGATTTAGGGCCGTGAGGAGATTGGTGTCGCTACGGGATACGCAGTGTTAACCCCTTCACGCCATATCTTACCTTTGCTATATGAAATCTTGTTAGCCATAAAATTACGAAAAGTAACTGAAAATACCAAATTAGTTAGTCGACAAAGATACTAAACAGGTCATATCTTAAATATTCACTAAAAATCTTCTAATGGTACCCAAATTACAATAGAAATTACGTTCTGGGCCTCAAGGGGTTAATGGGGCGGTGAAGGTGAAGTAAGACAAGGAAGGGCCTGCCACGCTCTATGCCCTCCCGCAGAAGGAGGGCCGTTGTGTGGGCGTCCTGTAAGCCGTTCCTGTAAGACATGTTTGGGCCGGCCTGACTGACTTCTTCACTTGTTGACTTTTGACTTCAAACAGACTGACAGGCAGATCTTTTCTTCTGTATGGTATTCCTGTTGCTGCCATTTCTGCTACCACTGTTTTCCTTCTTATTCTTTCTCCTCCTCCTCCTCCTTCTTCTTCTTCTTCTTCTTCTTCTTTTCTTCTTCTTCTTCTTCTTCTTCTTCTTCTTCTTCTTCTTCTTCTTCTTCTAATACTACTATTACTATTACTATTACTACTACTATTACTATTACTATTACTACTACTACTACTTTTTTTCTTTTTTTCATCACAAGGAACTGGCCAAGGGCACAACAAAAATGGGTAACACAAAGCCCGCTTAGTTGCCAGTCCCTATAACGAAGACAGTAAGAGAATAAAATAAAAAATAGGGGTGAGCCAATTTAGTTCGGGAGGTGTCTTGTTACTCTTCTTTTGAAAAGATGTAAGTCATAGGAAAGTGGAAAAATAGAAACAGGAAGAGAGTTCCAGAGTTTACCAGTGAAAGGGATGAAACTACTACTTACTACTACTACTACTTATACTACGGGTGCTTTCTACTCACCACCACCACCACCGTCATTACTCCTCACAACACCAACACCAAAGTATAAGTCAACGCTGCGTCATCACCAGACACTAACAGTCACGCTGCGGATAGAATCTCTTGGTTGACTTAACACTTACATGTATTTGTAGAACTACTTTTTTTTTAGTTGTGTAAGCGGCGGGGAGGGCATATTTTGTTGGTAGTTTTTGCTGTCATCATCATCATCATCATCATCATCATCATTGCTTTCCTCTTGGTTAGCAGGCAATGAATGTTAAAAAGTAAAAAGATGAGAGAATATCCTGACTGGAGAAATATGAAAGAGGAGGAAGAGGATGATAGGTGAAGAGGAAGGGATAAGTTTATTTGTGTAGGTGTGCTATGACATGTACTAATCATGATGGGAGTGTACCTGCAGTCTGTGTTGTGCTGTAATAAACCAAATTGGCAGTATTTATAGCGAAAACGTATAGATTTATTTTTATAGGGACTGGCAGCTAACGGGCTTTTTTTAATTGTTTTATTTCTTTTCTTTGGCCAATCCCTTGTGATGTAAATAAGAATAAAAGCTGCTTATCCACTCTCCCTCCTCGTTTCTTACCAGCTTCAACACATCAACACAGGAGAACAAACAGGGAGAGGGAGGGATAACTGATGCAAATTGATGTATTATTACGATTAGATGAACGTTACTCGTGTTAAGAATGTCTGTGTGTGTGTGTGTGTGTGTGTGATTGCTGGTTGCGTTATTGCCAGTTGTGGTAATGGTGGTGGTGAGGAGGAGGAAAAGAATGCAGGAATGTAGGAAGGAATGACAAATAATAGACATGAATATATAGTAACACACACACACACACACACACACACACACACACACACACACACACACACACACACACACACACACACACACACACACACACACCACCAATCAAACAACATTAACCTGCAAGTCTGCAACACATTCCTTTATTTGGGGTATGACTGTTTTATTCCCCCCCCCCTTCTCCTTTGCAAATCTCCGTCCTCCTCCTACTACTACTACTACTACTACTACTACTACTACTACTACTACTACTACTACTACTACTACTACTACTACTACTACTATTATTACTACTACTATTACTACTACTACTACTACTACTACTACTACTACTACTACTGTTGTTACTACTACTACTTTTGTTACTACTACTACTACTAACCGCTACTACAACAACACCACCACTACACAGGCGTCACAGATTTGAGCTCGAAAGTTCTGAAGTAAATATTGCCTGATAAAAAGTCTGTCAGGAATTGTCACGGGCCGCCGAAACCCTGGACACGGCAGCTGCAGTAGTTAGAGAGAGAGAGAGAGAGAGAGAGAGAGAGAGAGAGAGAGAGAGAGAGAGAGAGAGAGAGAGAGAGAGAGAGAGAGAGAGACCCATCAGTGCAATCTCCCAGCTGTCTCACCTCTCTCCCTTTCCTTTCTCAATCCTTTCGAAGACCCCCTCAGATCATCCCTAAAAGCTCCCTCCTCTCTCCCTCCCTCCCTCTCTTCCTCCTGTGTTGTTGTTCCCTCCCTAACCCTCTCTCCTCCCTTTCTCCCTTCCTCCCTTTCTTCTTTCCTCCCTGTTGTAGTGTTGTTCTCTCCTTTACCCTCTCTCCTCCATGTCTCTCCCTTTCT
>JACEEZ010005637.1:15111-22611 GCA_016584305.1 Chionoecetes opilio | reverse complement strand
CCGTTGGATTCTGTAGCTATAAGAGACGCAGTGTGGTAAAGTACATCTATATAACAACATCAGAAAATATGGAAGCTACAAGAGGCCGTCAGACCTACACGTGGTAGTTCCTGTAAATTCCTGATATATAAATAACATTAAATATATAATGCTTTATCATATTATCTTAACCCCTTGAGACCCAGGACGTAATTTCCATCATAATTTTGCGACCATTAGACGATTTTTAGTGAATATAAGCAATATTTTAGAGATATAACCTGTTTAGTATCCTTGTCCACTAGTTAATTTGGTATATTCAGTCACTTTTCGTAATTTTATGGCTAACAACAGACGATTTTATATAGCAAAGGAAAGATCTGGGCGTGAAGATTAAGGATACAGAGGCCTAAAATAAAAAAAAAAACTGAGGTATCGCAATGACAAAAACTCATATCATCGAAAGGAATTTGCTCGTATTGGGGAGAAGGGGAGAAATTCGTGAATCTAGTATCATCGAGTTATTATATAATGAATGCTTCTATAATGCAAGTATACAGGACTATGTATACTCCATGCTATATAGTAGTAAAGTACATCTGTATAGAAGTAACACCGTTGGGATCAGTGCTGTGAGACGAGACCAAGAAGTATTGATGTGTTGTGATGGTATAGATTACAAAAGATGGAAAGTACCTAGACAGCGGAGATAACCTGAAAGGGGGGGGGGAGATAGTAGAGGAAGGGTGGGGGGGAGATAGTAGAGGAAGGGTGGGGGGGGAGATAGTAGAGGGAGGGTGGGGGAGAGATAGTAGAGGGAGGGTGGGGGAGAGATAGTAGAGGGAGGGTGGGGGGAGAGATAGTAGAGGGAGGGTGGGGGGAGAGATAATAGGGGAAGGGTGGGGGAGAGATAATAGAGGAAGGGTGGGGGGAGAGATAGTAGAGGGAGGGTGGGGGGAGAGATAATAGAGGAAGGGTGGGGGAGAGATAGTAGAGGAAGGGTGGGGGGAGAGATAATAGAGGAAGGGTGGGGGGAGAGATAGTAGAGCAAGGGTGGGGGAGAGATAGTAGAGGAAGGGTGAGGGGGGAGATAGTAGAGGGAGGGTGGGGTAGAGATAGTAGAGGAAGGGTGAGGGGGGAGATAGTAGAGGGGGTGGGGGAGAGAGATAGTAGAGGGGGGGTGGGGGGAGAGATAGTAGAGGGAGGGTGGGGGAGAGATAGTAGAGGAAGGGTGGGGGAGAGATAGTAGAGAAGGGTGGGGGAGAGATAGTAGAGGAAGGGTGGGGGAGAGATAGTAGAGGAAGGGTGAGGGGGAGATAGTAGAGGGAGGGTGGGGGAGAGATAGTAGAGGAAGGGTGAGGGGGGAGATAGTAGAGGAGGGTGGGGGGAGAGATAGTAGAGGGGGGTGGGGGGAGAGATAGTAGAGGGAGGGTGGGGGAGAGATAGTAGAGGAAGGGTGGGGGGGAGATAGTAGAGGAAGGGTGGGGGGGAGATAGTAGAGGAAGGGTGGGGGAGAGATAGTAGAGGAAGGGTGGGGGGAGATAGTAGAGGAAGGGTGGGGAGGAGATAGTAGAGGAAGGGTGGGGGGAGAGATAGTAGAGGAAGGGTGGGGGGAGATAGAGGAAGGGTGGGGGGAGAGATAGTAGAGGAAGGGTGGGGGAGATAGAGGAAGGTGGGGGGAGAGATAGTAGAGGAAGGGTGGGGGGAGAGATAGAGGAAGGGTGGGGGGGAGATAGTAGAGGAAGGGTGGGGGGAGAGATAGTGGAGGAAGGGTGGGGGGAGAGATAGTAGAGGAAGGGTGGGGGGAGAGAGATAGTAGAGGAAGGGTGGGGGGAGAGATAGTAGAGGAAGGGTGGGGGAGAGATAGTAGAGGAAGGGTGGGGGGAGAGATAGTAGAGGAAGGGTGGGGGGAGATAGTAGAGGAAGGGTGGGGGGAGAGATAGTGGAGGAAGGGTGGAGGGAGAGATAGTAGAGGAAGGGTGGAGGGAGAGATAGTAGAGGAAGGGTGGGGGGAGAGATAGTGGAGGAAGGGTGGAGGGAGAGATAGTAGAGGAAGGGTGGAGGGAGAGATAGTAGAGGAAGGGTGGGGGAGAGATGGTAGAGGAAGGGTGGAGGGAGAGATAGTAGAGGAAGGGTGGGGGGAGAGATAGTAGAGGAAGGGTGGAGGGAGAGATAGTAGAGGAAGGGTGGGGGAGAGATGGTAGAGGAAGGGTGGAGGGAGAGATAGTAAAGGAAGGGTGGGGGGAGAGATAGTAGAGGAAGGGTGGTGCCAACATGTATGGATCCAGTGAATGAGAATGGTGCCAAATGTATAGACCCACCAATACTTTTATTTTACCGTTACTAGAGAGAGGCACAGAGAGACAGACAGACAAACCTACCGTATATTATTAATTTGCTTTGATAATGTCCTTTGTCATGTATAAGTGGCAGTAATACACCATAATGTACTCATATAATGGAGCCGTAAGTTTGATAAATGTATGTTGAAAGGGATTTTAGTTTTACCTACCATATATAGCACTATAGTCGCCAGTCACTCGCCACTGCACTAATGTCGCCAGGCGCCATATATTACCAATTTTAGCATCACTACATACTTGTATGTGTCAGTGTACACATATAGTGTGATGTACATAATATAAACTACTGTGCATGCCTCTTCAGTGACACATTCAAGTCTGTAGTGATGCTAAAATTGGTAATATATGGCGGGCGATATTAGTGCAGTGGCGAGTGACTGGCGACTATAGTGTTATGTACGGTAGAGATAGAAGCATGGAGGGGACAGAAATATGGGTGCCTATAGTCTATTTTTTTTAACGAGGCAAAAAATCCTGCCCCCTTGCTGCTTCCTGACTGATATTTGATGCCAAGAGAAGAGAATACTACGCTTCTTCTAAATTTCAGCTGTATTTTATCATAGTTAACCATATTATCAGGTAAACATAGGCATACTTTTAAGCATGAGACCTTAAGATAGCATGGAATTTTTGCCTTGTTAAAAAAAATAGTCTATAGGTGTACAGGGAGACAGTAGGGCAGGACAAAAAACCTTGCGCCCGTATACTGTGGACGGATTTACATGACCTTGGTGTAGAGTGTGTTGGCGCCTGTCTGGGATACTTCATGCTGAGTGACTTTGCCCGAGGAAACTTTTGTTATTAGAACAGCACGAATACGAGAGCCGCTGCGAGCCCTAAAATTTAATCACAGGAGGAATTGGCAGCAGGAGGAGGTTGGCGCCCTGTGGTGGTGGCCCTGGGAGGCTACTGGGCGGGAGGGAGGCCGTGGCAGCCCTTCCCTCCCTCCCAGGTCCCTCATCCTCCCCCAGGGGGAAAGTGGGGGGGGGATGTGGGAAAAGGGTTTGGGGGGGGGGTTGGGTTTTTGCTTTTCCCCCCCCCAAGGGCGCCACCAAAAAAAAGGGAAAGGGAAAGGGGAGGGGGCCCCGGGGGGTGTGTGGGGGGGGTGGGAACCTTTAATACCCCCTCGCTGCCTTCCCCTATAGGCAACCTTTTCTATATTTCCCCTCTTGTTTTTCATAATGCCCTTTTCCTCCGATGCCCCTTTGCTACGAAGGTAAGTTAAAAGGGCAGCAAATGGGTTTTTCTTAGGCCACTCGATGGGGTTTCAGAAAGAAACCAAGTAGGGAATTTTTCGCCCCATCCCCGGGGTTCCCAACCGGGTCACCGAAACAAAGCCACTCGGGGAACCCCCTAACCACTCTGTTTTTCCACCTTCCCCCCAAACCCTTTCCCCTTTAACCCTTTGGGCTTTAGTTAGTCCTTTTTATTTAATGTAAAAAAACTAAAAAAAATTTTTAAAAAAAATTTTGTCGTCTTCCCCCGTCCTTAAAGTTTCTGGGGGGGTATTTTTTTTACGTTGTTGTACGCGTTTTTATCACAAAAATCCCCCAGTCCCCCAACCCGTAATTTAAAATTTCCCGGTCGTGATTTAAAATGAAAAATGAATTATGGCCAAAACATCTTGAAATCTAAATTTTTAAGACTGTAAAAATTTAGAAATAAAAGTTAAATCCTTCGCCCTACTTAATGAACCCCCAAATGTGTGGGGTGTGTGGGTGTCTCTTCTCTCTCTCTCTCCCCCTCTCCCCTCTCTCTCTCTCTCTCTCTCTCTCTCTCTCTCATACGAAGTTTTTTTTGCTTCTGCTTCGGTCGTTAACTAGAAAGATGATGAGAGGGAAAAGAGAAAGAGGAGAGAGAGAGAGAGAAGGGCCCAAAAACATGGAAAACAAACACAATCCTGGGGGTTTCATGCTATGGTAACACACTTCTCTTCCTTCCCTCAATGACCAGGAAACTGTCTGATGCAAGAGTACAATTCCCCTTTTTCGTAAACCTAACATTTTTCACGGATTCCCACCACATTATTCTGCGTTAACGTGGATTAATCACAACACAGGCATGAATATGGACTAATTAGACTATGTATACTGTCCTATGTAGCCTACCCTGCCCCTACTTTTCCCGGGTAACAATATTAGGTAAAAGCTTATTTTGTATCCCCACTTAATATTCCCCGCTACTGTTTCCTAGCCTTATTATTACGAGATTTTATTACTTTTACAGATTACTTTACTTCTACAGATTACTTTACTTTTACAGATTTTTAAAGATAAGATTGCTTTGATACTGATTTTAAGATATTAGTTCCTGGCGGAATAGATCGCATTTCACTGTATAGGTTTTATATCTCTAGTGATTTTTGTTGTGAAAGAAAAGTTTTGAATCTGATATGTATTTGGTGAACTTTGAGCTTGTAAATATGGATGGTTTGTGTAAAGGTGATGGATGGATGGGTAACTGTTACTTGTGGATGGGTGGTTGGTGGGACTTTAACCTTTCCCTTTTGACCACTACCACTACTACTACTACGACTACTAAGACTGCTACTACTACCACCCATTGTGAAATCATGACTTCTTTGTGTCCACTTTTGATCCTTCCACTGTTCCCCCTCTCTCTCTCTCTCTCTCTCTCTCTCTCTCTCTCTCTCTCTCTCTCTCTCTCTCTCACACACACAAATATTGGACATCCATCCCTTTCTCTCGCCCTTCTCACCGATCATTCATCTCTCTCTCTCTCTCTCTCTCTCTCTCTCTCTCTCTCTCTCTCTCTCTCTCTCTCTCTCGTAAACGTCCCCTAAGAGAGTAAAGGAGAAAAGAGAGGAAGGAGAAGGAGAATTGAGAAAAGAAGATGTAGATGTGATAGGAGGAAGAGGGAGGAGGAGAAGGAAAAAGAGGTGGAGGCAGAGGTGGAGCAGATTTGATAAGGGTGGAGGAGAGGTGGAAGAAAATCATAAGGAGGAAATGATGGAGGAGGGAGAAAGGAGGAGGTGGAACTGAAAATTTGGTGGAGCAAAGGAATTAGGAATGATGGAAGAAGTTGAGAGAGAGAGAGAGAGGAGAAGAGAGGAGAGAAGGGGAGAGAGAGAGAGAGAGATGAAGAGGAGAGAGAGAGAGAGAGAGTGGATTATAGATTAAGAAGTGATTGGAGGAGGATGAGAAGTGAGTCACAGGCCTTCCATAGTTAGGCAGGTCGGGGCCACACACACACACACACACACACACACAGACACAGACACAGACACAGACACAGACACAGACACAGACACACACACACACATCACACAACACAACACACACACACATACACACACACACACACACACACACACACACACACCACACACACACACACGTCTAAAGTTAGCCCATCTGAGGTTCTCTTTGATTGTGTCTGATTGACTTTATTCTCCCTCCTCCTCCTCCTCCTCCTCCTCCTCCTCCTCCTCCTCCTCCTCCTCCTCCTCCTCCTCCTCCTCCTCCTGTTGAAAGGCCACGTCAGGGAAGATGACATAATGAAGGCAAAACAAAGACAGGAAAAGGCATTGAAAACTTCTTAATAAACACGCCAACGAGACTGACAAAGTGTGTGTGTGTGGTGAGGGCAGAGGGCAGATAGGAAGGCTGTTGTGTGTGTAGAAGGGAAAGGCAAGTGAGAGTGATGGGAAGGTTAGTAGTAGGTAGAGGAAGGGAGGGGAGGGAGGGGGAGATGTTGTGGTGTGGTGGGGTGGGGGGAAAGTGAGTCACGTTCCCTTTACCACCACCACCACCACCACCACTGCTAGCACCACCACCATCACTTACTACTACTACTAAATGATACCTCCACCCCATGTTTATTTATGAAATATATGCGGGCTCCACTAATTGGAGGTCAGTAGCTTCAACTCAGGTCGCTACTTACTGTGGCATCCAACCATAGACTACTACTACTTATCTATTAATTACTCTCCTCTCTACATCACCTACACTAATATGCCGCTCTCCACTACAGTGGCCTGGTAGTTTAGGCCAGCTATATCGATGGTTGGGGGCGGAATATCTATACCCCTGAGCATGGAGGGCAGACCTGAGCAGGGAGAAGGAGAGACGGCATCTCATCCAGGCGAAAAACGGGCTCCTTGGCGGGTGCTTTTTTTTCTGCCATTCACATCTGCTAGTCTTGAATAGAAGCACTTGGCCTTGGGGCCCATCCCGCCGGACGTAGTGAGACCAGGGGTGTGAAGCTGCCATGATCACATTTCGAATCCTATCTCCATAAATCCTGATTTTATCCTGCTCATTCTTTTGGTGGGCAGCTTCCAGTGAGATCCTCCGGTGGCAGGCGGCCATCGGATCGAAGATTCTGATGTCCATGAAAACTCTCTGTCCTCTGGTCCAGAAACCACGAGCACTTACGTCCACCCGGGCCTCGTTGACGGTGTTGGCCGTCATGTACTGCATGTGTTCGCCATTCAGGGGGAGAAGAGTTGGTTCGGTGGAGACGTAGCGCCACACCTCCCCGAGCATACTGGCCGTCAAATCTCTCGCCTCATCGTGTCTGATGCACACGAAATCCCCCCTTTTTACAAGTCCCTGGTTGGTCGACGTTGTTTGGAACTCCACATACACAGGTTTTGGGAATTCCCTCCACTGGCCGCCATACCTCAGAGCAAACGGCATCTACGAATTCTTGTTTGTTGAGGCTGAAACCTTTTGCTCTGATAGGCAAGCATGTTAGCCAGTTTGGACGCTCCCGTTTCCTGTTGCAATGGAATTTTCTTCCGTTCATCTAGATGACGTTTTTTAGGCTCCAGCTACTACTTACTACACTACTCTACCTACTATAAAAAATTACCACCTATTTTTTTATGTCCCAAAGGTATGACTGTGGGAAAAATTCTTCTCTGTTTTTGTTCGTTTTTATCATATCATCATCATATGTATTTCTTTTGTCTGTGTTTGGTAATTATGATAGCTTTGACGTAAGAAAAGGGCGTTAGCGTGCCCCCCCCCCACACACAACACACCCACCCCACACACACACTACCCACACACACACCACACACACACACACACACTCACACACACACACCCACAACACACCCACACACACACACACACACACACACACACACAACACCACCCACACCACACACACACCACACACACACACA
>JACEEZ010005636.1:1043261-1068261 GCA_016584305.1 Chionoecetes opilio | reverse complement strand
GTTCTCAAGACAAATGGAAACACGAGCAAATTGACACCTGGGGAGGAGCAGGAGGAGGAGGAGGAGGAGGTGGAGGAGGAGGTGGAGGAGGAGGTGGAGGTGGAGGTGGAGGAGGAGGTGGAGGTGGAGGTGGAGGAGGAGGTGGAGGTGGAGGAGGAGGAGGTGGAGGAGGAAGGAGGAGGATATAGGGGAAAAGAAAGAAAAATAAGAAAACAGAGAAAAAGGAAAAATGTGATCAGACAAAAATACACCGAGCAAATATTCTTCACAACGAGAGAGGAAAACCGAGATAGCGAAACTCAGACAAAGACAAAATCGACAACACTCCTTCCCCCTCCGCTGCCTGACACACACTGACTATACAAGACTCACGTTTGCCTAATCTAACCTTCCATAGCAAGCCAATAAAAAAAAAAAAAAAAAAAAAACACTTGGAATTCCTAACATCAATGAAAAAATCATGGTAGCCAAGGATTATTTTTTCTATATTATTAGGTATCATTGTTTTTTATTAAGTTCTGAAACACAGGCAAAAATCACGTGTATTATTATTATTATTATTATTATTATTATATTATTATTATTATTATTATTATCATTATTTGTCTTTGAATGATACTAAAAACACTTGCAAGTTAATAAATCAATTACCACGACAGGAGAAATTATTTATAAACTTTTTGTTGTTAGTGATTCATCAGCGTCGATATTTGCATTAGGAACTTTTAACCATAACGAAAGTATTTAATTTATCGTATAAGAGAAACAATTCTCGCGAAAAGAAAGCATTCTCGCAAGGTATATAGTACAAAGCCCGGCAGGGATATAACACGGAAAAGGAAAGGGGAAAAGGAAGAGGAAAGAAAGGAAGACAGGAAATTAGGAACATACAACAAGAAGAAGACAGGAATACAACAGAGAAAAACAAGATCAAGACAGGAACGTTACAGGTACAGACAAGACTATGACAGGAATACAAAAGAGAGGCACAAGAAGAAGACAGGAACGTTACAGGTACAGACAACAACAAGAAGACAGGAACGTTACAGGTACAGACAACAACAAGAAGACAGGAACGTTACTGGTACAGACAACAACAAGAAGACAGGAACGTTACTGGTACAGACAACAACAAGAAGACAGGAACGTTACTGGTACAGACAACAACAAGAAGACAGGAACGTTACTGGTACAGACAACAACAAGAAGACAGGAACGTTACTGGTACAGACAACAACAAGAAGACAGGAACGTTACTGGTACAGACAACAAGAAGACAGGAACGTTACAGGTACAGACAACAACAAGAAGACAGGAACGTTACTGGTACAGACAACAACAAGAAGACAGGAACGTTACTGGTACAGACAACAAGAAGACAGGAACGTTACAGGTACAGACAACAACAAGAAAACAGGAACGTTACAGGTACAGACAACAACAAGAAGACAGGAACGTTACGGTACAGACAACAAGAAGACAGGAAACGTTACAGGTACAGACAACAACAAGAAAACAGGAACGTTACAGGTACAGACAAACAACAAGAAGACAGGAACGTTACAGGTACAGACAACAACAAGAAAACAGGAACGTTACAGGTACAGACAACAACAAGAAGACAGGAACGTTATGGTACAGACAACAACAAGAAAACAGGAACGTTACAGGTACAGACAACAAAAAAGAAGACAGGAACGTTACTGGTACAGACAACAAGAAAGAAAACAGGAACGTTACAGGTACAGACAACAACAAGAAGACAGGAACGTTACTGGTACAGACAACAACAAGAAAACAGGAACGTTACAGGTACAGACAACAACAAGAAGACAGGAACGTTACAGGTACAGACAACAACAAGAAGACAGGAACGTTACTGGTACAGACAACAACAAGAAGACAGGAACGTTACAGGTACAGACAACAACAAGAAAACAGGAACGTTACAGGTACAGACAACAACAAGAAGACAGGAACGTTACTGGTACAGACAACAAGAAGACAGGAACGTTACAGGTACAGACAACAACAAGAAGACAGGAACGTTACTGGTACAGACAACAACAAGAAGACAGGAACGTTACAGGTACAGACAACAACAAGAAGACAGGAACGTTACTGGTACAGACAACAACAAGAAGACAGGAACGTTACTGGTACAGACAACAACAAGAAGACAGGAACGTTACAGGTACAGACAACAACAAGAAGACAGGAACGTTACTGGTACAGACAACAACAAGAAGACAGGAACGTTACTGGTACAGACAACAACAAGAAGACAGGAACGTTACAGGTACAGACAACAAGAAGACAGGAACGTTACAGGTACAGACAACAAGAAGACAGGAACGTTACTGGTACAGACAACAAGAAGAGGACAGGAACGTTACTGGTACAGACAACAACAAGAAGACAGGAACGTTACTGGTACAGGACAACAACAAGAAGACAGGAACGTTACAGGTACAGACAACAAGAAGACAGGAACGTTACAGGTACAGACAACAACAAGAAGACAGGAACGTTACTGGTACAGACAACAACAAGAAGACAGGAACGTTACTGGTACAGACAACAACAAGAAAACAGGAACGTTACAGGTACAGACAACAAGAAGACAGGAACGTTACTGGTACAGACAACAAGAAGACAGGAACGTTACAGGTACAGACAACAACAAGAAGACAGGAACGTTACTGGTACAGACAACAACAAGAAGACAGGAACGTTACTGGTACAGACAACAACAAGAAGACAGGAACGTTACAGGTACAGACAACAACAAGAAGACAGGAAACGTTACTGGTACAGACAACAACAAGAAGACAGGAACGTTACTGGTACAGACAACAACAAGAAGACAGGAAACGTTACAGGTACAGACAACAACAAGAAGACAGGAACGTTACTGGTACAGACAACAACAAGAAGACAGGAACGTTACTGGTACAGACAACAACAAGAAGACAGGAACGTTACTGGTACAGACAAACAAGAAGACAGGAACGTTACTGGTACAGACAACAACAAGAAGACAGGAACGTTACTGGTACAGACAACAACAAGAAGACAGGAACGTTACTGGTACAGACAACAACAAGAAGACAGGAACGTACTGGTACAGACAACAAGAAGACAGGAACGTTACTGGTACAGACAACAAGAAGACAGGAACGTTACTGGTACAGACAACAAGAAGACAGGAACGTTACAGGTACAGACAACAAGAAGACAGGAACGTTACTGGTACAGACAACAACAAGAAGACAGGAACGTTACTGGTACAGACAACAACAAGAAGACAGGAACGTTACTGGTACAGACAACAACAAGAAGACAGGAACGTTACAGGTACAGACAACAAGAAGACAGGAACGTTACTGGTACAGACAACAACAAGAAGACAGGAACGTTACTGGTACAGACAACAACAAGAAGACAGGAACGTTACTGGTACAGACAACAAGAAGACAGGAACGTTACTGGTACAAGACAACAAGAAGACAGGAACGTTACAGGTACAGACAACAAGAAGACAGGAACGTTACAGGTACAGACAACAAAGAAGACAGGAACGTTACTGGTACAGGGCAACAAGAAGACAGGAACGTTACTGGTACAGACAACAAGAAGACAGGAACGTTACTGGTACAGACAACAACAAGAAGACAGGAACGTTACTGGTACAGACAACAAGAAGACAGGAACGTTACTGGTACAGACAACAACAAGAAGACAGGAACGTTACTGGTACAGACAACAACAAGAAGACAGGAACGTTACAGGTACAGACAACAACACGAAGACAGGAACGTTACTGGTACAGACAACAACAAGAAGACAGGAACGTTACTGGTACAGACAACAACAAGAAGACAGGAACGTTACTGGTACAGACAACAACAAGAAGACAGGAACGTTACAGGTACAGACAACAACAAGAAGACAGGAACGTTACAGGTACAGACAACAACAAGAAGACAGGAACGTTACTGGTACAGACAACAACAAGAAGACAGGAACGTTACTGGTACAGACAACAACAAGAAACAGGAACGTTACAGGTACAGACAACAACAAGAAGACAGGAACGTTACTGGTACAGACAACAACAAGAAGACAGGAACGTTACTGGTACAGACAACAAGAAGAGGACAGGAATAAAACGAAGAGGAACAAGAAGAAGACTAGAACGTTACAGGTACAGACAAGACCAGGACAGGAATACAAAAGGACAAGACCCATTACCCTACGGAGACCCGGCATCATAAAGGGAAGACCCAGGAACGAGACCCTCGACAGGCTACTTAGCTCTATTCAGTCTCAGATGTTTTCCCTTCCCGTGCCGTAGCTCAGAGGTACTTATGCTATCAGGAGTTATACATGTACTGTCTGCCTCTAGGCCCTAGGGACACACACATACACACACACAAACACACACACACGCGCACACACACACACACACACACACACAGACAGACAGAGAGAGAGACAGAGAGAAGAGAGAGAGAGAGAGAGAGAGAAGAGGAGAGGAGAGAGAGAGAGAGAGAGAGAGAGAGAGAGAGAGGAGAGAGAGAGAGAGAGAGAGAGAGAGAGGAGAGAGAGAGAGAGAGAGAGAGATAGCGTCCAGTAGAGAGAGACACACACACAAGAGAAAGATAAAAAAATGAGATAGAGAAGATATAGAAAAAGAAAGTGAGAGCGTGCAGTAGAGATAATAAAAGAGAGAGAGAGAGAGAGAGAGAGAGAGAGAGAGAGAGAGAGAGAGAGAGAGAGAGAGAGAGAGAGAGAGGTGCCTGCCTGCCAACTTAACTTTTCACAAAAGAATAAACTTGACGCCCTAATTTCTCGCTCCGCCAACGTTATCTTGAGTTATTCTGCCTTGGACTTCCCACACACACACACACACACACACACACACACACACACACACACACACACACACACACACACACACACACACACACACACACTCACATACACACATACACGCACACACACACACACACACACTCACATACACACACACGCACACACACGCACACACACACACAAAAGGTAATGCGATGAAACTATTTATGAAAAAGAGTCGAGACAATAAAAAATAAAAAATATTCTCCTTATTATGTTAAATTTAATTAGAAGCATCAAGTTTAAAGTCTTTATGATGACAGAATTATACAATGGAATGGCAAGAACAGCGTTATGCTCTAAGCCTTAGTTAAAGTTAAGGTTGCTGATAAACATTGCATCATTAATTTTTACTCAGCGGAATTTTAGGAAAAGAGCGGAGAAGACAACGATGATGATGATGATTATGATGATGATGATGAGGAGGAGGAGGAGGAGGAGGAGGAGGAGGAGGAAGAGGAGGATAAGAACAAAGAGTGAGACAAAGAATGATAAGAATAATGTTGATGATTTAGGAATTAAGAGACAATAGAAGAGGAGGTAAGGAGGAGGATAAGGAGGATGAGATTGTGAAGGAAGGAAGAGGGGGAGGAGGAGGAGGAGGAGGAGGAGGAGGAGGAGGAGGAGGAGGAGGAGGAGGAGGAGGAGGAGAAGAAGTGTTGGTAGTGGAGGAGATCTAAAAGGATGAGGAAGAGATTTAAGTGGAGAAGGAAGGAGGAAGGAGGAGGAAGGAGGAGGAGGAGGAGGAGAGGAAGGAGGAGATTAAAGTGTAGAAGAAGGATAAGGAAAATTGAAGAGGAGGAGGAGGCGGAGGAGGAGGAGGAGGGGCGGAGGAGGAGGAGGAGGCGGAGGAGGAGGAAGAGGAGGAGGAGGAAGAGGAGGAGGAAAGGCTTGGTTGTCTACTGTTCCAATGGCCAAAACACCTTTCATTGTTTGCCTTCCTTTTGTTGTTAGCCTTTGACCGACAGCTCTAAAAACCCTCCTATAGTATTTGCCTTTTTACTTTACTCTTTCCTCCCTTCATCCCTTAGAATTGGACCCTTAGCTACTACTACTACTACTACTACTACTACTACTACTACTACTACTACTACTACTATACTACTAATACTACTACCACTACTACTACTACTACTACTACTACTACAATTTTTCTTTACTTTTTCCTCTCTTTATCCCTTATAGTGGAACCGATACTACTACTACTACTCCCACCACTACTACTACTACTACTACTACTACTCCCACTACTACTACTATACTACTACTACTACTACTCCCACTACTACTACTACTACTACTACTACTACTACTACTACTACTACTACTACTCCACTACTACTACTACTACTACTACTACTACTACTACTACTACTACTACTCCCACTACTACTACTACTACTACTACTACTACTACTACTCCCACTACTACTACTACTACTACTACTACTCCACTACTACTACTACTACTACTACTACTACTACTACTACTACTCCCACTACTACTACTACTACTACTACTACTCCCACTACTACTACTACTACTACTACTACTAAGACCCTATCAATACCACTACCACCCCTGGAACCATACACACCCACACACACACACACACATACACTGTTACAAGACACAACATTAAAACCAAGGGTCATGGCAAGGGGGGGACAAAACAGTACTAAACCACCTCTAAGGCTTCGTTGATAAGGGCGAGAATCCCTCCTGTAACCAACGCCTCCTCCACCTTTCCCGCCACGACGCAATCCGCTTATAGGTTTGGTCGCCTTCGAGATATTTACGATTCATTAGACGACGGAAGGAGCGACGTTGGAAGAGGAGGAAGAGGAAGAGGGGGAGGGGGAGGAGGAGGCGGAGGAGGAGGGATGGAAAGTGAGGATGCTGCAAGGAGGGGCAGGCAGGCAGGCAGGCAGGCAGGCAGGCAGGCAGGCAGGCAGGCAGGCAGGCAGGCAGGCAGGCAGGCAGGCAGGCAGGCAGGCAGGCAGGCAGGCAGGTTTGCAGGTTTAAGTGGATTAATACAAATGCAGGCTTATCATTCCTCTCATTCGCATCTGAAATCACTTAACAAAAATTACATTCCTTTTCACTGAACCCGAAGAGAAAGGAGAGGAGGAGGGAGAGAGAGAGATAACCCGAAGAGAGAGGAAGGAGAGAGGGAGAGAGGGGGGTAGGGAGAGAGAGAGGGAGAGAAGGAGGGAGAGAAATGTAAAGACGAGGAGGGAGGTAGAGAGGGATAGAGGGATGGAGAGAAATTTAAAGAGGAGGAGAGAAGGAGAGAAGTAGAGAGAGAGAGAGAGAGAAATGTAAAGAGAAGGGAAAGGGCGGGCCGCGGAAATGACAACAAAAAACCATGATGAAGACGTATACGATGAAACCAGGGAAAAGTTAGGGCGAAAAAACAGAGGAATGAGGAAGAGTAAAGAAGTCGAACAAGGTGAGAGGAGATAGATGGGGCGTGGGAGGAGCCGAGACGCGTGTTGGCAGGGGAGGGAGATGGAAGACCCAATAAGGCAGACAATAGTATAGAGGTAATGTTATGGTGGCGGTGATGGGAGGTCTCAGAAGGCCATGAGAGGAAGCCCTTAGAGTGCGTGAAGCCTGAACGTGTGTGTGTGTGTGTGTGTGTGTGTGGTGTGTGTGTTGTGTGTGTGTGTGTGTGTGTGTGTGTGTGTGTGTGTGTGAAGGTAATTAATAGGAACACTTCACACAATTGTTACTCGACTGGAGCTCAAGTGTGTAATGATCAGGAATATTGATGTGTGTGTGTGTGTGTGCACTTGAGTCTTGCTCAAGTGGGACAGTAATTATGCTCATCAGTGAAATACCTTATAGTCAGGAGCAGGTGAATGTTAAGTAAATCTATATTGACATCTTTGAATTATGCATTTAACCCCTTGAGACCCAGAACGTAATTTCCATTGTAATTTGACTACCAATAGACGATTTTAAGTGAATCTAAACAATACATTATAGATATAACTTGTTTAATATCCTTGTCGACTAACTAATTTGGTAGCTATATTAAGTTACTTTTCGTAATTTTATGGCAAACAACAGACGATTTTCTATATAGCAAAGGAAAGATCTGGGCGTGAAGGGGTTAATAAGGAAAAGGGAAAGTATGAGTGTTCTTTTTTTTATTTACTTCCCGCCACTACCTAGACATTTCCATCACCCAGTCATAACACTAAGCCTTCAATTATCATTATTAATTCATTATAATTCACGGAGGCACATCACAATAACACATCAACACATGAAAACAGTCTCGCTTTTGACGTCAATTTAATCACAAAGCAGCGTTTGTTTAGCATCAGTACCGTCCCTGTGCCGAGACATAACATAGGCATCACCACGCGATATGACTCCCACACACACACTCCCACACACACACAGACAATAACACTTCGCTATCCTATGACAACAACCTTACTGAGACCTCTAACCTTACCCATCCTTTGCTATGTGACTCAATAAAGGTTACTATATCAAACCTACCTATGTGTGGAGGCTGCTGATCGTGTATTCTTGTTATATATACACAGCGTTTGACACTCCGCCGCGTGACACAAAATGTAAACAAACACTAGGGTTAGTCTTGGATGCGGGACGGTCGCTAAGATGCTAAGTACTTCAACTACATCCTGTTCGGTTTTTCGTCAATAGCTACCGTAGATAACAGTAAAGTCGCCAGGACAACGTTTCTTTGTTATTTACAGACGTGTGGTGGCGTTAATACTTACATTTCTACATCCATGATTTCAGGAAAGTTAGAAGAGGCTATCTGGAAAGTCTGTGTCATTTTGTGTCTTCATCTGTATCATATTAGGGCTATAAATGAACAAATTATAAAAATAAAACCGAGAGGCGACGTTGTTATACCTACTACAGTAAAGTCGCCAGCTAGTATTTTAACCCAACAGTTGAGTCGCCACTCTGGGGAATTCAGGGAAATTAGAGGTAAAGTAAAACAAGTCTCTATATACATTAGCTGCGGAAGATGCTTGGATATAAAAAAAATCCTCTGCCAACGTGAAAACAAATTCTATTCAAGTTTGAAAGATCTGGCAAGTCTTGTGTCCTGTCGCCCGAAAGGTGATGAGCTACTGTCTGTCGTCGCGCCAAGAAAAACTTGAGAAGCAAAATGCGCAACAGTTATATTTGCAGATACAAAGCATAAAACAACGCTGAAACAGGGTAGATTATACAGTCATGATATAAACTACTGTGTATCATCTACAGTGGCACATAAAAATCAGTAGTGATGCTATAATTCGTAATATTTGGCGGCTGGCGACTTGACTGCAGGTGGCGACTTGACTGTTATCTACGGTAACTGACAAACACATAACCAGTACTCAGGAAATAATGAAAAATATGTAAAAATTTATCGAAACCTTAAAGTAATCGTCCAGACCCAATTTTTGTTTGCCTAATTATGTTGAATGTACATTCAAAACACCTAATCCACCAAAAATAATTGATTTCCAGGCCTTATTTCCGTAAAAACACGACTTTTGTAAAAAGCGCGCGAAAAATGTTTTCTTCCCTCCAAAAGGGCTACGCATGTTATTGATGACGTCACAAGAGAAACGCTCCAATGTAAACAACACTCGTCTGCCTCTGTGAGACCTGTCGGCAAATGTTATGATGAGCGATTGTACTTCGGTGTCAGACAGTGAATCTGTCGCTGTGATAGATCTAGAGTACGATGCTCAATCTGAGACCGAACTAAATGACGCTGCTCGCGTATATGAGGAAAGGGAACCTCAGATTGTGATGGGAGCCCAACACTATATGTTTGAGCCAGAGTACGAGGTGGATGAACAGGTGTTAGCGGAGCCTGCTGAGGTTTAACACTACTACACACACACACACAAACACTACACCACAACACTACAAACTACTACACACACACACACAACACTACTAACACACACACACAAACACTAACTACACAACAAACACACACACAACACTACACACACACAACAAACACTACTACACACACACACAAACACTACTACACACACACAAACACTACTACACATCACACACAAACACTACTACACACACACACAAACACTACTACCACACACACACAAACACTACTACACACACCACACAAAACTCTACACACACACAAACACTACTACACACACACACAACACATACACACACACACAAACACTACTACCACACACACACACACAAACACTACTACACACCACACACACACACAAACACTACTACACACACACAAACAAACACTACTACACACACACAACACAAACACTACTACACACACACACAACAAACACTACTACACACACACTACAAACACACTACACACACACAAACACTACTACACACACACCACACACAAACACTACTACACACACACACACACAACACTACTACACACAACACAAACACTACTAACACACACCAACACTACTACACACACACACAAACACTACTACACACACACACACAACACTACTACACACACACACAACACACTACTACACACACACAAACACTACTACACAAACACTACTACACACACACAAACACTACTACACACACAAACACTACTACACACACACACAAACAATACTACGCACACACACACACAAACACTACTGCGCACACACACACACACAAACACAAACACTACTACACACACACACACACACACACACACACACACACACACACACACACACACACACACACACACACACACACACAAACACTACTACACACACACACACAAACACTACTACACACACACACAGCAGCGCGGGAAGAGGAGCCTTCCTTTTGTTACGTCAACGAGCCGTGGCGCATCATCTGCCAGTTGCCAGCAGCGTTTTCGAAGCTCGGTGAATTTACAGATTTTGATTGCGGATTATTCAAAAACGGCTGACTGGATGCAAAAAGTGACAACATATTGTTGATACACTCGATAATGGCTATACTCTAACTACATCAAATCAGGAATTATGAAATGGTCTGGACGATTACTTTAAATTAATAAGCTAAATTAATAGATTTCATGCAAGAACGATATTAATTAACGACAGTTTTCAGTCACGTACGTAAGTTTTCGTCGCGTTTACGGATATATTGAATGTCGAGAATGATTGGATATGCGTGTTAATATATAGATTGTGTTATTGTGCCATTGTATTGTGTGTGAAGGAGACAAAAGGCATAGTAATTGAGTCTTGGTGGGCGGGGAAGCACAGCGGGGGAGACATTTAGACGCTTACTGCAGCTTTGCGTCAAGGCTCGTACTGTTAGCAAGTGGATGCATCGTATTTTTTGTGGTATATTATTATAGTTTGGGTTATTCTAGGTTTATTTTTGGTTATTTTCGGTTATTTTAGGTTATTTTAAGTTTATTTTAGGTTATTTGAGGTAATTTTAGGTTTATTTTAGGTTCATTTAGGTTATTTCAGGTTATTTCAGGTTTATTTTAGGTTCATTTTAGGTTATTTTAGGTTTATTTTAGGTTATTTCAGGTTCATTTTAGGTTATTTTCGCTTTTTTTTTGTAATTTGAGGTATATTTCAGCTTATTTAACCCCTTGAGGCCCAGAACGTAATTTCAATTCTAATTTGGCCACCATTAGACGATTATTAATATAAGCAATTTTTTATAGATATGACCTGTTTATTATTCTTGTCCACTAGCTAATTCGGTATATTAAGTTGCTTTTTGTAATTCTATGGCTAACAACAGACGATTATATATTGCAAAGAAAAGATCTGGACGTGAAGGGGTTAACAGCCGGCAAATATGTCAACGTGTTAATTAGGCAAACGTTGAGTATTTATCATGGCAATTACAATGATAGCCATGTTAAGAAGTCATTGTATATTAAGTTATAATTATGAGAAAAAGGAAAAAGTATGGATGTGTGTTGTGACGGAAATTTTGGCGCGTGATTTTTAGTGATGATGAAATGAGATGATGATGAAATGAGATGATGATGAAATGAGATGATAATGAAATGAGATGATGATGAAATGAGATGATAATGAAATGAGATGATGATGAAATGAGATGATAATGAAATGAGATGATAATGAAATGAGATGATGATGAAATGAGATGATGATGAAATGATGATGAAATGAAATGATGATGAAATGATGAAATGAGATGATGATGAAATGAAATGATGATGAAATAAAATGATGATGAAATGATGAAATGAGATAATGATGAAATGATGAAATGAGATGATGATGAAATGAAATGATGATGAAATAAAATGATGATGAAATGATGAAATGAGATAATGATGAAATGATGAGGATGAAAAAGAGCATACCTGTGGAAATTTAATGATTATAGTGTCAGGATAGCAAATAAATGAAATACGCCTTAAATATCTATAACAATAATATACTAGCGCTTCAAATAAATGCATTCCCTTTGGCTATCACTCTTTTTTATGTTAGCATTTTATTTCAACAGTTTAGGAACTGCTGTCCAATTCGTAAGATATTTTTTTAATGCAAAATTTCATCCTTCCAACTCAACTTTCCTCCTCTTCCTCCTTCCCCATTCCCTTCATAGCTCTCCCAACCTACCTACCTCTCTCTCTCTCTCTCTCTCTCTCTCTCTCTCTCTCTCTCTCTCTCTCTCTCTCTCTCTCTCTCTCTCTCTCTCTCTCTCGGTTCGAGTCCGCCTAGTTCGTGCTGACGTGGCGGCGCTTTGTATAGTCAATAACCTTGTAGTTGGTACTTGCAAAGTGTCTAGATAGGATGAAAATCTTCTCTTCTCTCTCTCTCTCTCTCTTCTCTCTCTCTCTCTCTCTCTCTCTCTCTCTCTCTCTCTCTCTCTCTCTCTCTCTCTCTCTCTCTCTCTCTCTCTCTCTCTCTCTCTCTCTCTCTCTCTCTCCGGTTCGAGTCCGCCTAGTTCGTGCTGACGTGGCGGCGCTTTGTATAGTCAATAACCTTGTAGTTGGTACTTGCAAAGTGTCTAGATAGGATGAAAATCTTCTCTCTCTCTCTCTCTCTCTCTCTCTCTCTCTCTCTCTCTCTCTCTCTCTCTCTCTCTCTCTCTCTCTCTCTCTCTCTCTCTCTCTCTTCTCTCTCTCTCTCTCTCTCTCCGGTTCGAGTCCGCCTAGTTCGTGCTGACTGTGGCGGCGCTTTGTATAGTCAATAACCTGTAGTTGGTACTTGCAAAGTGTCTAGATAGGATGAAAATCTTCTCTCTCTCTCTCTCTCTCTCTCTCTCTCTCTCTCTCTCTCTCTCTCTCTCTCTCTCTCTCTCTCTCTCTCTCTCTCTCTCTCTCTCTCTCTCTTTCTCTCTCCTCCTAGCCTCTTTCTTCTCTCACCCTCTCTCTCTCTCTTCTCTCACCCTCCCTCTTCTCTCAACCTCTTTCTCTCTCTTCTATCACCCTCCCTTCTCTCTCCCTCCCTCTTCTCTCACCTTCTTCCTCCCCCTTTCTCCCACCTCCCCCTTTGTATCATAACCACCACTAAAACCAACGTCTTTCCATTGCAGGAGGTTCATTGAGATCAACATCCTTGAGGAGGACAGCTATGAGAAGGACGTCTTGTTCTATGTCGACATCGGAGAGCCCGTCGCCAGCGGAGGTACGCCAGGGGGGAGGGGGAGCTGAATAGGCTGCTAGCGTTAAGGGTCCTGGGAAAGCATAGAGGGTAGAGGGTAGACAATAAGGCTTTAGGGGGAACAGTGTAGGAGATAATTAGGAAAGAATACTGCTTACTAAGAAGGCTAGCGTTAAGGGTACTGGGAAAGCATAGAGGGTAGACAGACAATAGGGTTTGGGTGGAACAGTAACTATATAGGAGATAAATAGAAAAATAATACAGCTAGTGAAATAGTAGAGAAAGATATATGTTGGATATATAGACGATAAGAAGGGTTTGGGTGGAAAAGCATAGGAGTATTAAAATGTAGAAAGTGATAGAGGATAGGTTTGAATAGCGGGTTAGGGCTTGACACAAAGATACAGTCAAGAATTAATGATTCAAAGGTATAATGTAGGTGGGTGGACCGTGGGGGAATAATATAAGTAAAAAATAGGACTTAATGGAAGGATAGGAAAGGATGGGAATGAAACGGCTACTCGTACTGGCTGACAAGAGAGAGAAATAACATTAAAAAAAACTAGTAAGGTAACAAAAATTAATAGAAAAGGCCGAGGATTAACTATGGGACGAAGATAAAATCTAGAAAAAGACAAGTTAATGAGGTGTTTAAAGACACATATTAATTTGGAAATATTAAAACGAATACAAATCGTTCATTAGTTACAAATACTAAAGGGATTATGGATAGATATTGGGGCTGAAATTACTCCTTCTTTTTTTTCTCCATGCACCACGATTTACAGTTCAGACTCAACACGGAGGCGAAAATAACTTATTGAGGAGTTTGGGTACTTGAGAAATGGAAAATATTTTGGTCGTAGGGAAGTAAAAATTTATATAAGATTAGAATGGACCAAAAAATTGTGATAGAGAAGCCTAAGAGGAAAGGCTCTGAGAGAGAGAGAGAGAGAGAGAGAGACAGAGAGCGAGAGCGAGAGAGAGAGAGAGAGAGAGAGAGAGAGAGAGAGAGAGAGAGAGAGAGAGAGAGAGAGAGAGAGAGAGAGAGAGAGAGAGAGAGATAGGAACATGAGAAGAAAACGAAGAAATAGGAGTAAGGAATGGAGTTTGAAAGAAAGAAAGAGAGAGTGAGAGAGTGAGAAAGAGAGAGCGAGAGAGAGAGGAAAAAAAGAGATCGACCGTAACTTTTAAGCTATGCGCTTAACCGTAAGAAGCTTGGGAAGTAAAATATTTCCGGGAAGAGGCGAGGAAATTAGATATTTATGGAGTTGTTGACGAAGGAGGGAAGAGAAGAGAGGAGGGAAGGTAACTGCAAAGAAGGTAAAGGGCTTAAGAGAGACCTATTGGGACGCCAGAGGGATTTCAAGGGATGGCCAAAGGTTTAGGGAAGGCATTAGTGGATGGAAGACAGGCGTAGTCCTAAGTGGAAGAGGGGCAGGTGGATGAAGTGGTGTTAGGTGGATGAAGTGGTGCTTAGGACAGAAAGTGGAAGGGATTAAGGTATGGAGGAGGAGGAGGAGGAGGAGAGGAGGAGGAGGAGGAGGAGGAGGAGGAGGAGGAGGAGGAGGAGGAGGAGGAGGAGGAGGAGGAGGAGGAGGAGAAGGAGAGGAGGAGGAGGAGGAGGAAGGAGGAGGAGGAGGGGGAAGAGGAGGAGGAGGAGGAGGAGGAGGAGGAGGAGGAGGAGGAGGAGGATCGAAAAGGTGAATCAGGAAGTAGTTTTTTTCTTTTTTAGAGTGATAGATTTTCTTCTTTTTTTATATTGTAGATCTTGATATTTTCTTTTGTTTTCATACTTATTTCATACTTTTTTTTCCATACTTCTTAGATCTTTATTTTTTGTCATCATTTTCCAGGACTTACGTTTTTACACTTGAAGACATTTTTAGTTGACGCCTCTTATGGGAATTATAATGTTCTGTTTTTAATTAAGGTTCTGACTGACTTAAGACATCACAATATTCAACACCCGAAGACTATTTTATATTCCTCCATATCAAAAAAAGCTGATCTGGTTTTTTGACTTTACTGTATCGAAAAAAATATAAAATGTCGAGTTCGCGTCCGTGGTGAATTTGGTTTTGGTTTTCTGTGCCTCTTTGGGTTCATTTTTAAGTGCACAAAAGAGGGAGGGAGGACGATATACATATAAAAAAAAAAAATGCTCCATATAAAAAAATCTGATCTAGATTTTTGAAGTCATTGTATCGAAAAAAAGATGAAATTTTTAAGTTTGCGTCCGTGGCGAATAAAATCTTTGCCTCTTTGCCTCTTTGGGTTCATTTTTAAGTGTATAGAATATGAAGAGGAGGACGAAGCTGCTGAATAAAAGGAAGAGGAGGAGGAGGAGGAGGAGGAGGGAGGAGGAGGAGGAGGAAGAGGAGGAGGAGGAGAGGAGGAGGAGGAGGAGAGGAGGAGGAGGAGAGAGGAGGAGGAGGAAGGAGGAGGAGGAGGAGGAGAGGAGGAAGGAGGAGGAAGAGGAGGAGGAGGAGGAGGAGGAGGAGGAGGAGGAAGGAGGAAGAGGAAGAGGAAGAGGAAGAGGAGGAGGGAGGAGAGGAGGAGGAGGAGGAGGAGGAGGAGGAGGAGGAGGAGGAGGAGGAGGAGGAATAAAAGGAGGAGGAGGAGGAATAAAAGGAGGAGGAGGAGGAAGAAGGGAAGAAAGATGAGGGTGTGGCATAAAATAATAGGTACAAAAGAGGAAGGGAGGACGAAGATACTAAATAAAAGGAAGAGGAGGAAGAGGAGGAGGAGGAGGAGGAGGAGGAGGAGGAGGAGGAGGAGGAGGAGGAGGAGGAGGAGGAGGAGGAGGAGGAGGAGGAGGAGGAAGGTGAAAGTGAGGCATAAAAACAGAGGCAGGAAGTAGAAATAAGTAGTTGAAAGGTTATAATTTTTTTTATGCACTAAGTTCTTTGTTGTTCCCAATTTAAAGCGCGTTCCTGAGTCTTGCGGAAGTGACATTTACCTGGCATACAAATCATAAAGTATCGACTTGTTCTTAGTCCTTTGTCGGTAATTTAATGACTCTTTAATGTTTGCAAGGATTATGGAGACTTGGAACTTCACTGTATAGAGGTGAATATAATTATCAAAAGTAAGTAAGAGATTCAAGTAAGAGAGAAAAGTAAAGAGAAAAGAGAGTAAGAGAAAAGTAAGAGAGAAAAGAGAGTAAGAGAAAGGTAAGAGAGAAAAGAGAGGAGAAAAGTAAGAGAGAAAAGAGAGACGAGAAAAGTAAGAGAGAAAAGAGAGTAAGAGAAAAGTAAGAGAGAAAAGAGAGTAAGAGAAAAGCAAGAGAGAAAAGAGAGTAAGAGAAAAGTAAGAGAGAAAAGAGAGTAAGAGAAAAGTAAGAGAGAAAAGAGAGTAAGAGAAAAGTAAGAGATAAAAGACAAGAGAAAAGAAAAGTAAGAGAGAAAAGAGAGAAGAGAAAAGTAAGAGACTCAAGTTTATCAAGTTTAGTCTCCGATATCTTGCTTGAGTCTCGTAAAACAAAAAAAGAGGCGAGATTGTCGATTAACTCTTTCACGCCTAGATATTTCCTTTGCTATAAAAAAAACGTCTGTTGTTAGCCATAAAAATACAAAAGGTAACTAAATATACCAAATAAATTAGTTGATCAGGATACTAAACAGGTCATAGCTATAAAATATTGCTTATATTCACTAAAATCGTCTAATGGTACCCAAATTACAATGGAAATTACGTTCTGGGTCTCAAGGGGTTAAGAGTGTTGCGCAACGGTGTCTTGATGGGTATTTAACCTTACAAAGAAATGACGCTATGGATTACAGAAAAGACGAAAAACGTGATCGATGCTGATGATGACAAGTTTCTGCTGATGATGACACGTTTTTTTTAATATAAACTTGGATACTAAGAACGGAGAGGAACTAAAAGTCGTTGTAGCACTAATGAAAAATAATACAAAATACTGTTTAAGACACAACCGGATAAGATAATAACCGGATAAGATAATAAGTCCAAACGCATCGTAAAAAGCAATGTGTCGACCATAGTGATTGTCGAATGATGGTTCCCGAAATGTCCTATAAAATTATGATGTCCTCGGTTACGAGTGTTATGCAGTAAACACGCTTTTGTGAAGGATCTAACTTGTTGAGGAACTTGGGTACTTGAGAAATGGAAATATTTTGGTCGTAGGGAAGTAAAAATCTAAATAAGATTAGAATGGACCAAAAAATTGTGATAGAGAAGCTTAAAAGGAAAGTCTTTGATTATAATGTGCGATTCCCTGCTTCCTGTCTGTTCTCAGTTGTGCGTTCAGTCTGTGTTGTTGATAACCGTGGTGTTGACAGCTATAATCAAAGTTCTCTATAACTCGGCACAGCGCTCTATAGCTCGGCACAGCGCTCTATAACTCGGCACAGCGCTCTATAACTCGTCACAGCGCTCTATAACTCGGCACAGCTCTCTAAAACTCGGCACAGCTCTCTATAACTCGGCACAGCGCTCTATACCTCGGCACAGCTCTCTATAACTCGGCACAGCGCTCTATAACTCGGCACAGCGCTCTATAACTCGGCACAGCGCTCTATAACTCGTCACAGCGCTCTATAACTCGGCACAGCGCTCTATAACTCGTCACAGCGCTCTATAACTCGTCCACAGCGCTCTATAACTCGTCACAGCGCTCTATAACTCGGCACAGCGCTCTATAACTCGTCACAGCGCTCTATAACTCGTCACAGCGCTCTATAACTCGTCACAGTGCTCTATAACTCGGCACAGCGCTCTATAACTCGGCACAGCGCTCTATAACTCGTCACAGCGCTCTATAACTCGGCACAGCGCTCTATAACTCGGCACAGCGCTCTATAACTCGTCACAGCGCTCTATAACTCGGCACAGCGCTCTATAACTCGGCACAGCGCTCTATAACTCGGCACAGCGCTCTATAACTCGGCACAGCGCTCTATAACTCGTCACAGCGCTCTATAACTCGTCACAGCGCTCTATAACTCGTCACAGCGCTCTATAACTCGTCACAGCGCTCTATAACTCGGCACAGCGCTCTATAACTCGGCACAGCGCTCTATAACTCGGCACAGCGCTCTATAACTCGTCACAGCGCTCTATAACTCGTCACAGCGCTCTATAACTCGTCACAGCGCTCTATAACTCGGCACAGAACTCTATAACTCGTCACAGCGCTCTATAACTCGGCACAGCGCTCTATAACTCGGCACAGCGCTCTATAACTCGGCACAACGCTCTATAACTCGTCACGTCTGCCACACTCTTCCCTAACAGCCACCGTTTATCTCAGATTCGTGATGCGAGCAGAGAAACTGTATATAAAAACCCACTGACTGATGTATATAAGTATAAGCACTAGTATACTTAATTGATATACTTCTGTAGGATCATATAGCACATAGGTATTCATACACCCAAGTAATTATAATGACTGTTATGATTAAGGTTTAGGTGATAATTTCCTAGTTAGTGTGGTATTCATAGGATCACAGTAGTAGGCACTTATACAACCTTTGTCACTTGTATTGCACTCGAATGCAAGGAACTGAGGTTATATTCCACTTTATATCATTAGTTTTAGCCACTATATTTGAATTATGCCTAGTATTTCAAGACTTATAGTAGGGTAATAAAACATTATGCATGTCTATATTCAGAGTAAAGCACAAAATATCTTGTTTCTTTTATCTATAAAATTAGAATAAATAACTTAATCTATATCTATGTCAATGTAAATATCATTCGCGTTGATTTACTAAGTGATAGGATATTTAAATTTAAGCAGATTCCTGTCTCTCTTTTTGATTCAATAATTTTTGCTCTTTCTCTGTTTTAAAACTTTATTTATCTAGATGTAACCTTGAAAGTCTCTTAGTGTCCCTGGCCCGCGCTTCACCCCAACGCTGCCTCCCACATAGTACACGACTTTTTGCCCCCTAAGAATATAACTCCCCTTCTTATATAGTTAGTACTCTCTCTCTCTCTCTCTCTCTCTCTCTCTCTCTCTCTCTCTCTCTCTCTCTCTCTCTCTCTCTCTCTCTCTCTCTCGTTCTAAATATCTATATATTTATCGATCGATCTATCTATTGCTCTATCTATCGTTCTATCTATCGTTCTATCTATCGATCTATCTATCTATCTATCTATCTATCTATCTCCCTCTCCCTCTCCCCTCTCTCTCTCTCTCTCTCTGCTTCTTAGTTTAGCCTCATTCTCTCCCCTCCAAAAAAAACACTGATGTTAAGTATATTCTATTCTAGTCTATAAGAGATCTAATGTTGTTTTCTCCTCCCCGACTCTCTCTCTTCTCTTCATCGACCTGTGTATAAAAAAAAAATCAATAAATCCCCCAATATGGTACCGCCTGTTCCTTCTTGATGTAAGTGGACACCCGGATTTGCGAAGTATGAATGGAGAATGTTGACTTGCTTGTTAGTAGTGTTTGGTAACTGTGTCTCCCCCATCACCCCCACCCCCACCCCCACGCCCACACCCACACCCATGCACCACCCACAGCACCTATGAAATGATGAAGCTGCGCATGGTATTGTATGTAGGGGAGAGCGGGGCAGGTTGCATCGAGGGTAGGTTGCATCATTGCCTCTAACTCGCATGTTATCACACGTACATCGTCTTAATACTACTACTACTACTACTACTACTCCTATAAACTACTACTACTACAACTACAACAATAATAATAATAAAAAAAGTTAATGCGAGTTAGAGGCAATGATGCAACCTACCCTCGATGCAACCTGCCCCGCTCTCCCCTACTTTTTCCTTCCTATTACAAAACCCAAACCTTACCTTACCCCTTCGTCCCTCCCTCACTCCCTTCCTCTAGCCTGACTTAATAGTTCTACCGCAGGATATTTTCACACGCTACTCAGTCAGTCATTCACTCAATCAGTCAGTCAGTTATTCACTCAATCAGTCAGTCAGTCATTCACTCAATAAGTCAGTCAGTCAATCACTCAATCAGTCAGTCAGTCATTCACTCAATCTGTCAGTCAGTCATTCACTCAATAAGTCAGTCAGTTATTCACTCAATCAGTCAGTCAGTCATTCACTCAATAAGTCAGTCAGTCAATCACTCAATCAGTCAGTCAGTCATTCACTCAATCTGTCAGTCAGTCATTCACTCAAATCGTCAGTTATTCACTCAATCATCAGTCAGTCATTCACTCAATAAGTCAGTCAGTCAATCACTCAATCAGTCAGTCAGTCATTCACTCAATCTGTCAGTCAGTCATTCACTCAATCTGTCAGTCAGTCAATCACTCAATCAGTCAGTCAGTCATTCACTCAATCTGTCAGTCAGTCATTCACTCAATCTGTCAGTCAGTCAATCACTCAATCAGTCAGTCAGTCATTCACTCAATCTGTCAGTCAGTCAGTCATTCACTCAATCTGTCAGTCAGTCAATCACTCAATCAGTCAGTCAGTCATTCACTCAATCAGTCAGTCAGTCATTCACTCAATAAGTCAGTCAGTCAATCACTCAATCAGTCAGTCAGTCATTCACTCAATCTGTCAGTCAGTCATTCACTCAATCTGTCAGTCAGTCAATCACTCAATCAGTCAGTCAGTCATTCACTCAATAAGTCAGTCAGTCAATCACTCAATAAGTCAGTCAGTCAATCACTCAATCAGTCAGTCAGTCATTCACTCAATCTGTCAGTCAGTCATTCACTCAATAAGTCAGTCATTCACTCAATAAGTCAGTCAGTCATTCACTCAATCTGTCAGTCAGTCATTCACTCAATAAGTCAGTCATTCACTCAATCTGTCAGTCAGTCATTCACTCAATAAGTCAGTCATTCACTCAATAAGTCAGTCATTCACTCAATAAGTCAGTCAGTCATTCACTCAATAAGTCAGTCATTCACTCAATCTGTCAGTCAGTCATTCACTCAATAAGTCAGTCATTCACTCAATCTGTCAGTCAGTCATTCACTCAATCAGTCAGTCAGTCACTCAGTCATCTGCCTGTTAAGTATGGACTGAACTACTCTAAAACCCTTCCAATCAGTCAGTCTCTCAATTAGTCAGTCAGTCAGTCAGTCAGTCACTCAGTCGCCTCCCAAATATGAACTGAACTCCTCTAACCCCTCCCCCCTTTCTCTATTTAAAATCTACACCAATACCCCCTTGAGTGGTTAATACCATTTACTGCATCATATATTTTCTAGCTTCAGTTCCCTATCTTAACTCTCAGTAAGCTCTCGCACCCAAAGACCCTAGATAGCGTGTAAGGTCTTTGCTCGCACCTGCCCAGCTCTCCCTCCTGATAGTTAGAACATAAGAAGAAGAACAGTTTTAGAAGAAGAACGAAGAAGAACATAGTTAGCCGCTACCTCCCTGCGTCCTCACCTTGACTGTACCCTAAAGAAACCCTCCTATCCCCTCTCCCACCTCACCTATCCTTCATCTATCCATTAGTCTTGTTTTCGTTGCCCTGTTCCCTACGTAGCTCGCATACTTGACTGACGCGGCAACATACATGGACTTTGTCGCGTCAGTACAAGTGGCGGCCAGCGGTGGGTCGCCTAGTGGAGTATGCAAGCCAAAGGGCGTACCTGTACCTGTGTGTTGGTATAGTAGTGTTATGCCCTTGAATGCACTGGCGCGCTGCCTTTACCTTTGCACCCACCAAGATTCCTGATGTAAGCACTTGGTAGGCCCAGAATCTTTTAATGTGTTTTAAAGGCCTATTATTTTTTTGTTCCTGTTTCCATCAAGAGTAGCTATGTAGTATTGTATTATGGCTAGCGTAGAGCTGTGTAGTGATTAGTGGGTCGCCTCCTTGCATGAGCGTAGTAGCGTATTCTAGTGTGCTCTCTCGTCTTCCCATCTATACTATCTTACGTCAGGATGATTTTGACTGTGTACCAACCAACATAATATAAACATAATGTACCATTGACTATATACTATTAGCTATCATTCATACTTTTATCCTTGCAATTTTCACGCAGAACCCCCCGCCAAACCTCAAAGAAAGAAAAAGACAATAAAAGGAGGTATTATATTTCAAATTATTATATTCCATCGACCCTCTACGGTATATCTATTACTGCCATTGTAGCTCTTATCAATGTCCTCTCTTATCTTGATCTACGTATGTGAGCAACCTCCTTCTCTTCCTTCACAAAAATTATGTTGGACTAATCTTTGCCTTGCTGTGTTGTGGTGTGTCCCCTTGTTTGCCTTGTTTGTACGTTTGGTTAGCTAACTGTCTGTCTAGATATCACGGTGCGCCTCTTAGCTGCCCGTCACTGTAAGTATACGGACACTCTTGGTTCTAGAGATTAACTGTTTACTTCACTATGACAAGGAGTAGACGGCTGTGTTGCCTAGGCCACTCTATAGATGGATTCAAACTCTTGCCTTATAATAATAGTTGAAATATTCCAGCACTGTAATGTTGACTGTAGTACACTTATTCACTTATTATCTTATTTACTGATGGACTTGTTTCTCTTTCTTATTCTCAGTGTCAAAAATAAATATACTTAGATCGTAACTTGACTCTACTGTTAATAAATTCATCTCTACTTCAATACAATGCACATATTTCTCTTTACTTTTGACTATTAATGTAAATCTATTCACTGTTGGATATGTGTTCACTTCTTTGGATCAATTGATGTCACTTGAGTCACTTCTCTTTGTCTTCTTTAATATAATGTCAATCTATTCACGTTTGGATATGTGTTCACTTCTTTGAATCAATTTATGTCACTTCTCTTTGTCATTGTTTGTACAAGGCTTGTGTCTGTCGCACCATAGTGTAGTAACAAGCTTCCCGCCACTCTACCTGTTGGCCTACCTGTGGTGACTGAAGCCAGGAGTCGCGAGCAGGCTGGGGCGAAGGCATCTGTGGGGAGCCAGAGAATAATCACATGAATATAGCTTAAAAATTAGGGCCACTTGCTTATTGTAAATCATGCTGCCTTAGGTAAACATGAGATATGCAATAATTGATTCAAGTAGACTGAAATAGTTACATAGTTAATTCAATAGTTCAATGCATTTCTAGCAGTGTCATGCATACATACATACATACATAGGCTGAGCTACTCTCCTACAGCGCCAGGCCAGCACAGAATGACAAGATAGAAAAAGTATAGTTTTTTTTTTTTCAACGAGGCGAAAATGCCATTCTATCATAAGGTCTCATGTTAAAGTTATGCCTATGTTTACCTGATAATATGGTTAACTACGATCAAATACAACTGTGATTAAGAAGAAGCGTAGTATTCCCTTCTCCTGGCATCAAATATCAGTCAGTAAGCAGCAAGGGGTCAGGATTTTTCACCTCGTTAAAAAAAAAACAGAGTATAGTGCCGACAGCTTAGCTTAGACAGACAAAGTTTAAAATGAAGGCGTCCCTAGACAGCTTGTTCTCTGGCCCCACGTGTGCCCCGCCCCTCACGCCCGCACCCCGCTGCCCCGCCCCGCCCTCACCCCGATATCCTTACAGATGACGACGACTTAGGCTTCGAGTTCGCCGAAAAGGACAGCGAACTGACGGAGGACGAGAAGATCGCGCTCTTGGGGAAACCGAAGCTGGGCAACGCGACGCGCACGCAGATCCGGATCAAGGAGAACAAGGAATACAGGGTTAGTGATGCTATGAGACACACGCAGTTGTTATGTCGTATTGTGCATTGCCAGGCCTTTATTTTTTTTCTTCGATATTTATGGAGTGGCTGAGGATGGGGTTTTTTTTCGAATGTGCGGCTGTTTTTTGGTTTTGGTTTATATTTTCAGGACCTCAGCATTGTCAGTCCTTTTATTTGTTTTCGATTTTTATGGAGTGGCAGAAGATGTTTGATTATGATATGTGCCGCTTCATTTATTTACATATATATTTTTTGGTTAGTTTTAGGACATTGCCATTGAAATCCTCCCCCCTAACAGTATCCCATATCTATAAACAAAGCCACTTCGCATGGGTGATCATAAACGTGTTTTCTTCTTGTTCTCTAAACCCAAGGTAAACTTTACCCTAACAATGATAAATAAATGAGTAGCCTACATAAATAAATAATGAAATAAATTTATAAATATATAGTAAACTTTATTAGTCTTTACGTAAATAATTAGACTCAAGAATCACAGCAAATGAATATTTTTTTCTTTTTTTTTACCTATAAATTAAAGTTAAAGTTACCTATAAAGTTTCTTCAACACGAGGCACATCACATCAATCCAATCAACGTCAACGGTCATCAAGTAGTCAACGCTGTCAACAACTAACAATCTGGACTACCAACTTTCTATTGATTGACGTCTGAGAATCAACGATAATAGTCTACACGTACCAGACAAAAATGGCGTTACAAGAGTCACATCCTCGTTATTTTCTCACTAATTAATACTCCACAATACAAAAAATGGCGTTAAACTCACTCATAACCTCATAATTGCCCTCATTTCCCCTTCATTAACCTCATTATTTGCCTCAAGA
>JACEEZ010005636.1:975761-1035761 GCA_016584305.1 Chionoecetes opilio | reverse complement strand
CAGCTTTTAAACATCGAGCTTGAGTAGCGAAACATACACCCCCCAAAAAAAGTAATGGTAATGCTAATAACAAGCAAGGGTAGGAGAACACGGGCAGGACATACATTGGTGGGTAGCGAGTGGGATATGTGAGGGTGCCGCTAACACTGCCTTCTTCCCGCCTCTCCCCGATGTGTCCTTCGTTTGCTGGTTCCCAACGGTAGGTAGCATCGAGCTGTCCACGCCCGCCTTGCTCCGCCTCTATGTCGGCAAACGCACATGAGTCTACTAACTAGCTCCCTGATTATTACCATATTGTTTCCATACCCACGATAGTACTTTCTGTGTGAGCCAGAGTTATTGAGTTGCGAGAGGTGTATGTACTACCTCTTGACGCAGGGTGTAGCCAGGCGCTTCTTGGTGACGTGACGCGCTGATTGCAGTGTGGTGACGCCTGTGCCTGCATGACTGCGGACTGAACTGGCCGTGTGTGTAAGCGTCTTGGCTGCATGATACGTTAAGCCAGCCAATGCCAGCTGTATACATAGATGCAGGACACACACATACACACACACACACAGACACACACACACACACACACAGACACACGTTGTCTGGGTCTGACTGCATGGTAGATGAAGGAGTATGGCAAGAGTAACTGACTGGCTGGCTGGCTGGCTGGCTGGCTGGCTGGCTGGCTGCATGGCGCGTCGAGGCAGCTGCAGCACTGAAGGACATGTGTGTGAGGTGGCTGCATGACAACAGGTTGTGCTGCACCGTGTTAAAAAGTGTATCGTGTGTGCTGCATATTTTACCCGCGTGGGCGTCGTTAGCAGGACGGTCGCATGGTAGATCGTGGCTTACGTATGTTATTTTTTTCTCTCCCCTCATGCAACCCTTGCACTACATTATGGTACGTAACTGTTAACAGGTGTCGGTATAAACCCCCTCCTCCCTATACCTTCAGAACACCGGTTTATATAGTCGCCGCACGTTAAGTTGGCGAAAATGGGGCCCCTTCACTCCCCCCTTCCGAACGCACGGGATTGGCTGAGGTGTTGGGTGTTGGGTGAGAATGCCTTACTCTAAGTTCCGCCCTAAAGCCCAAACACCCAACACCTCAGCCAATCCCGTCCCTTCGAAAGCAGGGAGTGAGGGGGCCCAATTTTCGCCAACTTAACGTGCGGCGAGTATAGTGACCCCATGTAGCACCTCCGCATGTTTTGATTCCTTAGTGCCGTCCGAAATGAGTAGCCACGCTGAGTACACCTATAGTCCTATACCTAACAGCACAGTGCCCTGGACCCGCTATAATACTGCCAATCAAGTGTCCCAGGCTACAAAACGACATAATACAGGAACATACCACAGGAACTACCACGTGTACAGGAACTACCCCGTGTATATAGGTCTCACGGCCTCTTGTAGCTTCCTTATGTTCTGTGTTCTTATGTTCTAATACGACCCATAAGACATAACGGCGAGGGTCCAGCGCACTTTGTCTATAGTACTCCTTCCTTGACTAACTCGTACTTAAGTTGATTTCCTTTTTTCACAATATGACATTCAGAGTTTTTTGCTGCAAAAGTGAGTTCAGGTAGATCACGATGGGTTAAAGATGATAAAACTCCCAAGATTTGACTGACAAAGTAATGACGATAGATTTTTTTGATATATATTAACGATGCATAGACGATAAATTAACTCACACGTATCGATTTTCAGTAACATACTTTAATTGTTTGTCTAGGCACACACACACACAGTACTGATGATGATAATTATGCTATTGATTCCCTCACACCCATTGATTCCTCGCACCACTCACTTCCCAATCCTAAGTCATCACAGTATTCTTGAATCAGATTATAATACTTCAGGTTTTTTTTCATATTTACATTATCATAATTACCAACTTCCTCGTCACTTCCTTCTATCAATGCAATTTCGGAGATGGTGTTAATCTCATCCCTTGTTACCCAAAACCCTTCACTTGACCCCCAGATCTTTCCTTTGCTATATGAAATCGTCTGTTGTTAGCCATAAAATTACGAAAAAGTAACTTAATATGCCAAATTTAGTAGTGGACAAGGATACTAAACAGGTCATATCTATAAAATATTGCTCACATTCACTAAAAATCGTTTAATGGTGGTTATATTACAATGAAAATTACGTTCTGGGCCTCAAATGGTTAAAGTAGTATGAAGCTTTTCCCTCCCTCCCTCCCTCCCTCCCTCCCTCCCTCCCTCACTGCCTCCTATACCACGTGTACTCTCATCTCCCTTTCCTCCGTAACGCTATTCTTTGCTCCCTCGGCAGGCGAAGAAGGAGACGATGAGGAAAGCGGCGAAGAGAACCTCCCCTCCTGCATGGATTACGTTATGCATTTCATCACGGTGTTCTGGAAAGTGTTGTTCGCCTTCGTGCCGCCAACGGGTAAGCAACAATCTTGTCCTTCTTTTGTCATCCTGTTTATTTCTTAAACTTTCCAACTCCATTCCTCACTCCCTGTTTCTTCGTTTTCTGCTTATGTTCCACTCTCTCTCTCTCTCTCTCTCTCTCTCTCTCTCTCTCTCTCTCTCTCTCTCTCTCTCTCTCTCTCTCTCTCTCTCTCTCTCTCTCTCTCTTCTCTCCACTCCTTACTCCTATTTCTTAATTTTCTACTCATGTTCCTCTCTCTCTCTCTCTCTCTCTCTCTCTCTCTCTCTCTCTCTCTCTCTCTCTCTCTCTCTCTCTCTCTCTCTCTCTCTCTCTCTCTCTCTCTCTCTCTCTCTCTCTCTCTCTCTCATGATATTATGTTCACTATTTTCATGGAATTAATAATGACGGTCATACTTGATTGCCACAATATTAATGCAATGACAATGATCATCACACTTTTCATTATTTCTGTGTAATATCAATAATAATTATATGGTAAAAATTTATGTTCTCATCGTCCCGCTATTTTTAGAAGAAAGCTCACTTTTTTATAGATTTTGATGTCTTAAAAATCAGATTTTTTTTTCTTCGGAAACATTACATTTTTTAAGGGCAGCCCAACCCTAGATTATATACTTTCCCTCTTAAAAACAAAAGTGATTTTGTCAAAAAACAATTATCAGATCATGAAAGAAAACATCAATATCTAGCAAAATATGTTTCGTTCTAAAAATTAGCGGGAGGCAGAGAATCAAAACATTACCCACCCAACTTATGATTTACTGCTCTGAGTATAATGTTGCCACTGTTCCTGTTGTGAGTGTTCCATCGCTGGCTGTCTCGCTGTTGTAGCTACACGTTGCTGGCGCCGGTGGTGTATATAGGTCCGCTGGTCCATCACTCCCATGTCTACCTAGATCACCACGGCTAGGGCGCTTCACTGCCTATCTGATATCTTTCCACCCCAGGCATCGCGCTGCTGTATACGTGTGTGTGTGTGTGTGTGTGTGTGTCTGTGTGTGTGTGTGTGTGTGTGTGTGTGTGTGTGTCTGTGTGTGTCTGTGTGTGTGTGTGTGTCTGTGTGTGTCTGTGTGTGTCTGTGTGTGTCTGTGTGTGTGTGTGTGTGTGTGTGTGTGTGTGTGTGTGTGTGTGTGTGTGTGTCATTGATGGTTACAGCTCATAATTTACGTTGAGAAAGTTTATTGAAATTTGAGTTGGTTCGTCTTCATACCCTCCCTCTCTTTCGACGGCTGTGTCAATAAGTTATCTCGTGCCTTGAATGTTGAGGACAATCAGGAGCTGCTCTCTCTCTCTCTCTCTCTCTCTCTCTCTCTCTCTCTCTCTCTCTCTCTCCTCTCTCTCTCTCTCTCTCTCTCTCTCTCTCTCTCTCTCTCTCTCTCTCTCTCTCTCTCTACCCCCCACCACTCTACCCCCCACCACCCCCGACAGCTGGGAATCGCTCGAAGAAACATCACTGCATGGTGGTGTCCGTCAAGTGTGCATCGGTCACGGCTTTCCCTCCCCCTCTGGTTCCCGCGACACATGTTGTTGTACTCATGTTTGCTTGCCTCCCTCCACTCAGCTGGACGACGCCCCCCAGCAGGACGCCCCGCGCCCCCCCAGGTGTCTCACACATGCCTCCCCTACAGAGTACGCCTACGGATGGATCACTTTCTGGATATCGATATTACTCATTGGTATGGTCACCGCCTGTATTGGTGACATCGCCTCCCAACTGGGCTGCACGATCAGCCTCAAGGATAGTGTGACTGCCATAGCCATCGTGGCCCTGGGGACCAGTGTGCCAGGTAACTTGGCGGTCCGGCACAGCGGCTGAGGTCTCGCGCCCTCCCTCTGACGTGGTGCAACACTTTCAGTACACACGAGGGAAGAATTCTTGTTCAGGCATCAGATCATGTGGCTGTATTGTCAATCAGGGTGACCGGCTGACAGACATGGGGTTGTAGCAATAGTCTCGCAGGTTTGTGCCACTGATAGAGAGTGTAACAGTGATAGAAAAAGGCCAGTCCGTGACCCCATGTCAGGGCCATCTCTTGCACCACGTCGCGGCGGGTTGCCAGCTATTTAACACACTCACGCAACGCGTCCACGATAACACCGTCGACTGTGAACACTAAACCTGCGCCAGCACTCTTAATCCTTTAATCTAGGTCATAGTTATCGCGGACAAGGCGGTGCGTGGTGAACCATCGACCACAACAACATTCGGACCGGAAAAACAAAGAAATTGTCTCACTTCGGACATCCTGTTCAGACTGCCGCGCGACGTGCAATGGGAACGGCATAAGAGCACAAAATAATTTCCCATGAAAGTATGTATTCTAAAAGATGAATTATCAATGTTCCGTCCTGAGCTAACAGTACGTCTCCGGAGCCGCGGCTGCCCGAGGCAAGCAGCGCGGGGCAATGGAATCCGTGCGCCACGTCGCTCGCCGTACTAGCGTTCTTTTTGTTACTAACGTTGAGGAGTGAGAGCAGCAATGTAGCAAGCGGTCTGAGCTCGTCTCTCTTCTACTTCGCCTTACAGATTATCTGCGAGGTTATCCCACCTTTGGTTTATCCATCATCGGTGTTGGTATTCTGACGGCATTCATTGGTGACGTCGCCTCCCACTTTGGCTGCACCATTGGTCTCAAGGATGCCATCACGGCTATTGCCTTAGTGGCTCTGGGCACCAGCGTTCCAGGTACGTTGTGGCTCCTCCGCTCTGCTTCCTGCGTGGCTCTCACATATATACGGAGAGGAGCTGCCTGGGAGGCCAGAGGTTCCCGCACCGCGGCCTCGACCCTTGTGCCCCGCGTGTCGCGTGTGGCTGTTCAACACCCAAACAATGGAATGACCCTAACTCCTCCCTCCACCTCCACAATTGTCTTGACTCTGAAACTCCCTGTCCTTCCCCGCCCTCCCCCTCCTCCTCCTCCTCCTCCTCCTCCTCCTGTGTTCTCCCTCGATCAGCACTCGTTCATCACTAAACCAAAGGGAATCTTCTTCACGAAGCCGAGTGAAAAGTTCCACCACATAGTTCACAGTAGCAGCGGCAGGGCCTCCAGTCCTCCTCGGTGCACCACCACGCCAGCCTTTCTCACCATTCGCTCTGGACCTAAAACTCGGCAGCTGCTCATTCGGTCTGTAAAATCCATCCACCTTTTTTCGAGCCTCGAATATCTTGCAGACAGTCTTTTTCCTCACATGAACCCCTCGGCAGTTCCCTGTCCCTGATGTTAAGCTGAGACACCTGTTGCTGATTCCCTCTTCACTGCAGCGAGGGTCAGATACGGCCGGCCAAGCTTAATAGTGTATCCTCTATGGCGCCAGACTTGCTGATGGGCTACCCGACTTTCGTGTTGAGCATCATGGGCATCGGCTTGTGCACGGCTGTCATAGGCGACCTGGCCTCTCACTTTGGGTGCACCATAGCCCTCAAAGACAGCATCACTGCCATTGGATTCGTAGCTCTGGGCACCAGTGTTCCAGGTACAGCCAAGAGATTGCATAGGCTAGAAACATTATTCTAACTCTAGAAGTGGTTGCATTAGTTAGAGGAGTTGTTGTCAATTGGTTAACTTTCTTCAGTGCAACAAAGCATTCTGCCCGAGACACCTTCACCAACACCTTCCCTGGCGTCGCCGCTGATCAGGTGTACGGAACGCCCTCCTGAGACCATTGCCCCGCTACCCCTAGACACCCATTAACCCAAGCAAGCCACACATGGAGACATGCGGCAACCATCTATCCAACTGAGTCCCCCCAACATGCACTGGGTTGACGTTCATCGATTATTTTATCTTTCCTTGAGTCGTTAACAGCCTCCTCTTAGTGATTATGCCTTGCCATGAGTGCTCTTTCGGTGCCCATCTCGATAAGGACACCGCCTCCTTAATCTCTTGATCTCTGTCTCTCCTCGTGAGTTACCCTCAACGCATGAGGTGACGCGGCAGCACAACGCGAGCGCTCTCACCTCGTGCTGTGTTCTGTTGTGCATGACCCGTGTTCTGTGGCCTTCTAAGCAACTAACGCTTCCTCGTGTGGGTTTTCTGGGTGACTAACACATAATACCGTTACTTCAATCAAGAGTTGTTGTGTGATTCTTGCGTGTGGTTTGGAGTGGTGTGTGTGTGCGTGTGTGTGTGTGTGTGTGTGTGGTCACTAATCGCTCCTGTGCTGCTACAGAAGTGGCATACTGTAGCGCCCAAACCATCCCTCGATGCCTGGGTCTGTCTTCACCTCCCACTCCTATTCATCAGCTTTACCGCCAACAACTTGCAGATGACTATTCCTAACCTGTTTCTGGTCCCTGCCGCGCCGCCACAGCTGTCGGAGGCGGCTACGTGTGTTTCGTGGTGGCCACCTCCGTGATTGGCTTCCTCACCGCCCTCATCGGTGACGTGGCCAATCACGTGGGCTGCACCATCTACCTCAAAAACTCCGTCACGGCCACCACCATCGTCGCTCTGGGCACCTCGATGCCAGGTAACGCGACCCACTATAGGGAGGGACGCTGCTCAGTAACACGTTATCGCCCCAAGACATCTTCCCGCTTACCTCTTGCATTGCCACTGAGTGCGTCGTACTCTCACCCTCCAAGACACTCAAAAGTTCTGTGCTAGACAAGTTTCCAATCTGCACCTTTGAAGAAAACCTTCCCGTATAAAGTTGAGGCCTTGAGCGATGGTTACAATTGGATTAAGTGTTGAGTATGGTAGGTCAGCCGCCCCTCCACGCCACCTCTAAGGGGTTTATCGCCGCCACCGCTGCGGCGAGGCAGCCACTCCTGCCGCTCGGGTGTCCGCGCCTCGGCACCACCGCCGCGTCTCCTCCCCTCCCTTACCCGCCCCTGCAGCTGTTGTCACCGCTTCACCTTGCTGACATCTCAGTACTGAACCCTTCCTTGCCACACTACCTTGCTGGTACAGAACCCTATATATAGTGTAGACCCTTGAACTAACCCTCGAGTAGCCCGACCCCTGCACACCCACTAACTTCCTCGACAGACCGGCAAGGCGGATGGTCGTGCTTTGTAGTGTCCATAATGGGAATTGGCTTCCTGACGGCGCTCATCGGGGACATGGCCAGCCACTTCGGCTGCACCATCCATCTCAAGGACTCCGTCACGGCCATATCTATCGTGGCGCTCGGTACCAGCGTGCCAGGTAACACACACACACACACACACACACACACACACGCACACGCACACGCACACGCACACGCACAAATGCACTTATAATCACGAGGACAAGCTACGCCCACTAGCATACAGACACACACATCCCTTCACACCCATCAATACACACTCGGCTCACCAAGATTTCCCCCCGCCCAAGAAAAACTTCGCATGGCTCACAAAACACACACACACACACACACACACACACACACACACACTCACACATACACATACACACACACACACACACTGGGTACTCTGTAGTGTAGTGGTTAGCACGCTCGGTTCACAACCGAGAAGTCTCGGGTTCGATCCCCGGGCGGAGCGGAGACAGATGGGCTGTTTCCTTAAAATCCGAGCCCCTGTCCACCCAGCAGTGAATGGGTACCGGGTGTTAGCCGGGGGTTTGTGACCCGCCTCCCGGGGTGGTGGCTTCGGCCAACACTAAGCACGAAGCAGGAATGATACGAATGTTGATATGGAGACGGGGCCATACGAGTGTAGCTCAGGCCCTGTAAAAATACAACTAGATGAATACAACTGGATGAATACACACACACACACACACACACACACACACACACACACACACACACACACACACACACACATCCTCGTCGGCAGCCTCAGCCACAAGGTAAGTGGAAAATAGCCCATTTCATCCCGTGTCTCCCCTTTCCCTCAGTGCTTCACCTCTCACTTACGTTACATATCATCATCCCTCCTCTTATATGAGTCTTGGGTGACTTCCAAAGCACTCAAGGTAGTGTCCATTGCCTATTTGAGTCAGTAATCACTTCACATAAAAACGAGTCAGTACCATTCCTCATGTATAGGAAATCTCTTAAGTTTCAAGGCGATTCCTCTTGCTCTTCAAGTTTCAAGGCGATGCAATAATGAATAACAAGGTCTTATGAATGCATCGCTAAGCATACAATTCACACCTCACTCTGCCTTTACTCTCTGTTCTTCACATCCCCATAAGACCTGCTATCCATATGCATCTACTCCCTCCTATACACTCTCCTCCTCTCGTCTACCGGCGTGTGCGTGAGTCATGAGCGCCTCGTGTGTCCCGCCACAGATACCTTCGCTTCCAAGGTGGCGGCACAGCAGGATCCCTACGCCGACGCCTCCATCGGCAACGTGACGGGATCCAACGCCGTCAACGTCTTCCTGGGCATCGGCATCGCGTGGACCATGGCGGCGATCTACCATAACGCCCACGGCAGGCCCTTCAAGGTGCTGCCAGGAAAGTAAGCAACCGTACTTTTTTTTTTCCTTTGAAGAAAACATGTGAATGCAAAAATGTTCTCTCTCTCTCTCTCTCTCTCTCTCTCTCTCTCTCTCTCTCTCCTCTCTCTCTCTCTCTCTCTCTCTCTCTCTCTCTCTCTCTCTCTCTCTCCTTGCTATGGTATTACTGCTATAATCACGTGTGTCCCAGTACCTAAGCAAGCCTCCCTCCCTTCCTCCCGCAGCCTGGCCTTCTCGGTGACGCTGTTCTGCGTGGAGGCCATCGTGGCCATGGCCGTCATGATGGTGCGGCGACACCCCAAGATTGGCGGCGAGTTGGGCGGTCCTAAGGTGGCCAAGATAGTCACCTCCTCCTTCCTGGTCTTCCTGTGGGTATTCTACGTCCTTATGTCCACTTTGGAGGCTTATGACTTCCTCCCCAAAATGTCATAGACAGGCTGTCGCAGCCTTACTTGTTGAACCGTGGTGGCGGCGGTCGCCGGCCGGAGACCGCCTCCTCACCAACGCCCACAGCGCCAAACTTGCATCTCGTCTTTGCACAAACTTAGTTCATCGACAGTGAGAGTGGTGCTCCAGCCACCACCGTCGTCCACAGCTGTGGCCTCGCCGTGACGGTGGCGCCCGTGGCAGCGTGCGGCTGCCTGGGCGCACCTCGGCACGCCCAGTTGTCATTTCCACTGGCGGCGACGTCAGCTGCATGAAGCCGGTGGCTCCCCAGACCTCCCGGCGGCTACACCAAGTTTTTGGCAGGAACAAACAGAGAAACATCTACCCTCATTCCTTGTATGTTTAAGTTGACATGCTTCTTTCGGCAGCACACGGACGAGTGTTTTGACCGAGTTATTACTGTGTGTTCTCCCCCCCCCCGCCCCCCACCCTGCTGTGTCGCCTGGTTAACACACACTGTCTCGCTAGTTGACACACAACCACTGGTACCGCTAGTTTTATTGCTTGACAACACCCACCCACCCACCCCCACCCTCATCATCACCACCACCACCACCACCATGACCATCCCCGCCCCACACTTGATGACACCACCACACCACCACCACCACCACCACAACCACAGCCGCCGTAGGAACATAAGCCAAGATCATGATGGAGTACAACAAAGCCAGTCACTCGGTTAGTAGTTTGCGCATAATCATTTGAAACATGAGAAAAAAACATGTGTACTAATCAAAATATCTGGAAAAAGCTAAACCATTCAGATGAGTGCCTTCATATCTCAAAAACATTCAGTGTAACCTTCTGAGGAACACTTTAGTCTCGCTTTACAGTTTCTTGAGACCTGACACGGACACCCGCTGGCCAGAACACACCACTGACTATGTCCCGTGTCCCAAAATAATGTAACTACTACTACTACTACTACTACTACCACTATTACTACTCTTATTTGTACCATAAATAACTATAGTCATCATTGTTGCTGCTGCTGCTACTACCACTACTACTACTCCTACTACTACTCCTACCACTACAACTACAACTGTCATCGATTAAGAACTCACAAGATGAGTTGTTCCCGATCATCCGTCATCACATTTGTTATTCATCACACCCTTCATCGTCACCCTAAAAAGCGTGTTATTATCATAATTACTATAGGTATTCTCTCTCTCTCTCTCTCTCTCTCTCTCTCTCTCTCTCTCTCTCTCTCTCTCTCTCTCTCTCTCTCTCTCTCTCTCTCTCTCTCTCTCTCTCTCTCTCTCTCTCTCTCTCTCTCTCTCTCTCTCTCTCTCTCTCTCTCTCATATGTATATAGATAATATACATATATAAATAGCTGGATGGATAGACTTCTTTCTTTCTCTCCCTTTATCTCACTTTCTTTCCTTTCTTTCTTTCTCTCTTTTACTTTATAAGAAAAAACAAAAAAAGTCGAAGAACACTATTTTCGTTGGGAGTGTTACATGTTTTATGTTCGATAAATATGTTGAATGTTACTCTATTATTATGGATAAGGTCCACAACCTTTGGGTAAAAGGATGGAGCAATCAACACTGGGTATTCTAGTGACGGGAAAAGTTGAAATCACTTCTCGTTTCCATCTGTATATGTGTATGTATGTACACTCTCTCTCTCTCTCTCTCTCTCTCTCTCTCTCTCTCTCTCTCTCTCTCTCTCTCTCTCTCTCTCTCTCTCTCTCTCTCTCTGTGTCTTCCCCCATAGTTAATGAATGGGGCGAGTATTAGTTCACCTTTTGGTCTTTGTAAGTCTGTATATACTCTTCAGAACTTGCTCTGTACATAGATTGTTGTATAAAGAAAGGGTTTCGTGGATGACCGTAGTCAATTTTATACGCGAACACCGGAATCTTTCAAATATTGATATCGAAGAAACACACAACTCTTGCCCGTCGAGAGTTTTGCCGGTGGCGTCAAAACCATCAATCACTTACGTAACTCACTCATCCGCTACCAACTCCAGAGCGAAAGCAAGCTAAAAGACAAACAAGTCTCTCTCTCTTTCTCTCTCTCTCTCTCTCTCTCTCTCTCTCTCTCTCTCTCTCTCTCTCTCTCTCTCTCTCTCTCTCTCTCTCTCTCTCTCTCTCTCTCTCGTCGCCACCCACACTCAGGATCTAATAATGGTTACTGTACCTCTTCGCACGCACGATCTCTCTCTCTCTTCTCTCTCTCTCTCTCTCTCTCTCTCTCTCTCTCTCTCTCTCTCTCTCTCTCTCTCTCTCTCTCTCTCTCTCTCTCTCTCTGCTAACGCCGCCTTCCCTTGTCCAGCTCGCGAGGTGATGGACAAGAGAAATCTGATGTTTACTTGACAGCCATATTTTTTGGAACAAATGTATATGTTCGTGAGGGAGTTATGAACACATGGCTTCCACCTCCCGAGTCCTAACTAAGTCCAAGAGTCCAGCCACTGCTCTGACGCGGACTGGGACTGGACGATAGTATGCCGATATAGGGAGGAGCTCTTGGAAATTACCTTTTTTTTGGCAATTTCGCTGACACACTTGGCGTTCAGCAGCATAATATTTTTAAAGCCTTTATTTTTCATGGTTTCACAGCTTTGTTTTTCCTTCTTTGTTCAGGCTCATGTTGGCTGCACACTTGAGCCAAAAGTATTAAGTCTCATAACCTTGCAATTGATTTAAAACGAATATAAGTTAGTCCTTTTTAACAGGAAAAAAAGTGCCAACCTTTTTAACGTGAGGGATAGATACTTCGTCAGGCCGTAATAGATGCGACGGACGAGCAGGAAGCGCTTGTCACGGCGAGGTAAGACAAGTATGTGACAGGTTCTATACTGGTCCTACACACCACTAAACGTTGACCTCGCCGCGCCGCCTATGTGCTCGGGACCTCAGCATCTTGTTTTCATTAGTCTACCATGAAACAACTGACATGCATTTTTCCTCATCTATGTATTCTCCTTGCGTTTCTTAAAGTTAGCAATAAAAATGGTATAACAAAAAATATGTATATCACTTATTTGTCCTTCACTAGTGAGAACAACTGATATGTCTTATGTGTGTGTGTGTGTGTGTGTGTGTGTGTGTCAACGTCTTAGCAGTTCGCCAAAAGTGACGTAATGAGTAACCTAAATCAAAGCTAATAATCCCTTTTTCCCTGCTATTACAACCACTACAACAATTTCAACCTCTACCACTTTTTTCCTAATTTCAAAATAAATAGATAGATAAACAAAATTAAATAAATGAAAATAGCATCCTCGTACATAACAACTTCCCTCCCTAACAACCTGAACTGTCTGCGAATCATCCCAGATTCTCTTATACTATATTTATAAGGCTGTTATATAGAAAAACCGTTTTTACTGTAGGAATTTTGTAAAGTTGCACATATTTCTGCTACATATAGCACCTCTTAGCAAGCCACTTCGTTTTCACTAACATTGTTAGCTTAACATTGTCAGCGCTAACAGCGAAATTCTTAAGTTTTGTGAAGCACTTTATTGCCACTTATGTTAGGTAACAACCAGTAAGACGCCTTAGTCGGCGAAGGACGAGCGAGCCCGTAGAAACCCGATAGCAAGGAAATTTGTCTGCTGTCATCTAAACTTCATTTACCTTTGCCTTTTTACGCTGAAACTGTTGTTCCCACTGGACACTGGCAGGGTCGGCTGGTCTGTGCAGGATCCGCCGTAGTGACGTGGGTCGGCTCAGCGCCACAAACGTCAGCCCGAGCGCAAACTCCTTGGTGCCGATGTCCACGCTGATAGTTGGTCCCGTATCCAGTGAGGACTCTCGATAGCAAGGAAATTTGTCTGCTGTCATCTAAACTCCGTTTACCTTTGCCTTTTTACGCTGAAACTGTAGGGATTGAATCATGATGGGGTTATCAGATGGCGAAGACCGCTTGTCAATCGAAAGCGAGATTCCAAAGATATAAGCTCCTGAAAAGCGTGATGGTCGGTCGGGTCGGGTCGGCCGCTTATCCCGGAAAAATCTGAGTGAGTGAGGACTCACGAGCGCTTCGCGCTCGCTCGTAATGATTGTTAAGGACTTAACAAAAAGCTTGATGTATCTCTGCCCTGTCTGCGAATCATCACAGATTCTTTTAACACCACCATCACCCTCCTATACTCTTCGTCATACCAAAAATAATATAAGCTCCTCCCACAACCAGTAGACGGTGGAGCCTATAGCTTTCCGTAATGCTAAGTGGCTGACAAAATTCGGTAAAAGGACGTTCAAAACACTGATGTCCAAGCGAAATTCGCCTTTATCGTCCGCTAGACGGAGAGCCTTGGAAATCCCATGAGATAAACTCCCTTTTCACACCTGGACCCAAAGGCCCATCCACCTGATGTGAGGTTGAGGTTGAGATGGAAATGCTAAGCTGGATTAATGCTAAGAATGGAAAGCTAATGAAAATCTGCTTCTATTGATATGTTTCATCAAAAATGTTTTCTCGCAAAATATTAAATGGCGATGAGTTCAAGTGAATATTAAGTTCATGGATATTTCTTCACTCTCTCATAATGGCATTCCCTTAGTGTATTTTACAGTTTTTTATTTGATAATATTATAGAACAAACATTTACGAAGATAACGGTATATCATATATACTGATAAACCATAGGAAAGGAAAAGGGAGTGATGTTCGAAAATGGCAAGAATCGCAAAACTGGCCTCCACTGGAAATAGCCCAAAATGAGTAGCAAGTCCAGCATAGAGTAGTCTTTGGACAGGATAAAGACTGAAGGGGTGAAGGAAGTAATGGGTAAATGGCAAGGCTGTGCAGTTTAAAACTGTAGGAAAGAAAATAACAAGGAAATAAAGTATCAGAAGTTAGATAACAGAATACCCTAACCTAAACTAACCTAAACCTAACCTAAACTAACCTAACCTTAACTAATCTAACCTAACCTTAACTAACCTAACCTTAACTAACCTAACCTTAACTAACCTAACCTAAACTAACCTAACCTTAACTAATCTAACCTAACCTAACCTAACCTTACCTTACCTAAACCAACCTATTATTTTCTCCGTTACTCTTTTTCTCGTTATTTTTTCCCCGACTATCTTGTGGTTTAAATAGGAATTACATAAGAACATAAGAATATAAGGAAGCTACAAGAGGCCGTGAGACCTACACGAGGTAGTTCCTGTTACTTAACACTACCTACATCCACCTTTCATCCCCATCCATGAATTTATCTAGCCTCCCACTCCGCTATAACCACCTGACGACTGAGTCCATTCCAATAATTTACCACCCTATTTGTGAACCAGTTTTTCCTTCTTTTTTTTAAATCTACGCTTTTCCAGCTTGAATCCGTTACTTCTTGTTCTACCCTGGTTAATAGCCGTAAGAACTTTTCCTACATCTCCTTTATTAAATCCCTTTATCCATTTACAAACTTCTATCAGATCGCCCCTTACTCTACGCCTCTCGAGTGAGTGTAATTTTAATAGCTTCAATCTCTTCTCATAACTAAAGTTATGCATCCCATGAATAATTTTGGCCATCCTTCTCTGCACTGATAGGTGCAGAGAAGGATGTACCAAGAACATACATAAGAAAATATAGAGAAAAACATAGCACAACGAAGGCTATATCCATCTTGTAATACGGAGACCAAAACTGAACCGCATAGTCTAGGTGAGGTCTGACTAGAGCCAAATAAAGCTTTGGAATAACCTCAGCACTTCCACTTTTAACACTCGGTTTAACACTCGGAATTGGTTTAGGACTTTAGGTGATGTTGAAATATAATATAAAATGATGAGTAACGGAGCAGATCAAAGCAGGTCAGGTCAAGACAAGGGGCAGCAGTAGATTGGTCGTCAGTTGGTTTTTTTTTAACATCACAAAGGACTGGCCAGGGGCAAAAAAAAAAAGTTAACCCCCCAAAAAAAAAATGTGTCTTGTGTTGTCATATAGTTGGTCTTCATATAGTCAGTCTTTTTCACAAATGTTAATTCAATTGTGAATAAAAGTATTGAATCTGAATCTGAATCTCTCTCTCTCTACCCGTCAGGGTGGCTCGGTTGGTAGAGCTGCGAGATCGCGTGTAGCGTCCCTGGATTCGGTCAGCGGTTCGAGCCCACCAAGTTCGTCCTGGCGTGGTGGCGCTTTTTATAGTCAATAACCTTGTAGTTGGTACTTGCAAAGTTTCTAGATAGGATCAAAGTATCTTATCTTATCTCTCTCTCTCGACCATTCATCAACATTGCTATTTTTCCTCTTTTTTATTTCTTTAATTATGCACGCTAATACCGTCTTATCTTTCTTCATCGTTTCTCTTATACGTGCAGTACAAACAAAAAATATAGGCTAAAAAGAATGATTATATAACAAGACTAACTAATAATCCCAAGCCTTGCTATGCTAGACTATTTATTCCTTCTTATCGCTTAAATACCCTCATGTATGCATAATGAACACTGTTAATGAACATAATGACACTGTTATATAGAGGTAAGATGGACGGGAGGGGAAGGTGGAGGGGGGGAGGATAATGATAACTCATTAATAAAATAAACAAGGTTTTAGTTACTCCTATAATCAATCTTTCACTCTACTCAGCTAGCCAGCTATTCTTTGTAGTCTTACTCCCACCATTTATTCTCTCATTATAATAAATCATTAATAAAATACAAGAAACATAAAAAAAAAGTTAAAGTATAGTTAAAGTCTCTTATCCACCTGTTTCCTTCCTTTAGCCAGAGGGAAGGAGGTAGATGGACGGGAGGGAGAAGGGAAGGGGAAGAGGGAAGGGGGGAGGTTCCTCTTATCCACCTGTTTCCTTCCTTTAGCCAGAGGGAAGGAGATAGATGGACGGGAGGGGGAAGGGAAGGGAAAGGGAAGGGGAAGGGGGAAGGGGGGAGGTTCCTCTTATCCACCTGTTTCCTTCCTTTAGCCAGAGGGAAGGAGGTAGATGGACGGGAGGGGGAGAAGTAGTAGTAGTAGTAGGAGAAGAAGGAGAGCAGAGGATTTTTTTTTTTTTTTTTTTTTTTTTTTTTTTTTTTTTTTTAAGGAGTATTAAGGCGCTAGGGTGACTCGTCCAAGTGCCACGTGCTGAAGCCTAGCCAGCCGTGACATTTTGTTGCACTGAACCCTAAACAGTGAACACCGGGAACATGACATTCCCGGCAGTACTTCACGCCTCCTCGGGAACTCTCCACACCCGAGAATATTTGTCGGTAAAGGATCTGTGAGGGAATCGAACCCACACCTTTTTGCTGATGTATTGAAACACCAACACTTTACCACTGAGCTATGCAGCCCCAACGAAAAATAGTAGAGAAGATATATTTGAACACCTCACCCGAAAGAGGGTAGGGTAGGGTACAAGGAAGCTAGAGTACTCTAGCTTCCTTGGTAGGGTAGCTACTAGGCTACTAACTCCAACCTGAGGACAGACACTCAGACAGTCAGAGAGAGGAATGAGCTAAGAGGATATTTATTTATATAACATACTTACATAATGCTTATGAGGTGAATAAAGTAACGATTAAATAATGTCATGTTAACACCAGTCACGGCGGTATGAGGATTTGTTATGATAGTCAGCGGGTCGCACCCAAGCCACCTGAGAGCCTTCGCTTTACTAGTTAATAATGGACGACACATGTACTGCTTCCATGTATTTTGTTGATCATTGCAGTGTATATGTAAATATAGTCACGAAGATTACGGTGCGGCAGAAAGGTTGTATTGTAGATCCAAGGAAGGAGAAGAGCGGTGCGAGACCCAGACTTTGACGGTGGCTCTGTGTTGATCATGCAAACCATAATTTCGTTGCGGGAAACTGAAGTGTTGGTTGAATTGTGTGTGTACTAATTGTGTGTGCGTGTACTGTGTGTGTGTTTGTGTGTGTGTGTACTGTTTGTGTGTGTGTGTGTGTGTATGTGTGTGTGTGTGTGTGTGTGTGTGTGTGTGTGTGTGTGTGTGTGTGTGTGTGTGTGTGTATGTGTGTGCGTGTACTGTGTGTATGTGTGTGTGTTTTTACTAATTGTGTGCGTGCGTGTACTGTGTGCTTGTGTACTGTGTGTGTGTGTGTGTGTGTGTGTGTGTGTGTGTGTGTGTATTAAACACACACACACACACACACACACACACACACACACACACACACACACACACACACACACACACACACATTAAAAAGTCTAATCGGAAAACCTGCTTGAGAAGGGAGAAAGGTAAGAAGGAAGAAGGGAAGGAAGGAAGGTAGTACAGGAAGGAAGGAAAGCAGGAAAACAGGAAGGAAAGTATATGGGTAGGTAGGTAGGAAGGAAGGAAGGAAGGAATATAGAAAGGAAGGAAGGAAAGTAGGAAAGAAGGAAGGAAAGTATATAGGTAGGTAAGAAGGAAGGAAGGAATATAGAAAGGAAGGAAGAAAACTAGGAAAAAAAGGATAGGTGGGAAGGAAGGAAGGTGGAGGTGTGTCAGGGTGTTGGTGGGGGTCGAGACGTGGGGTGGGAGGGGTGATGTGACTTGTAGGGAGGGGTGGTAGGGTGTAGGGTTGAAGGGTGTGTGGCAGGTGGCAAGGTATAAGGTGTATGGTGGGGGTGGCAGGGGTGATGTGACTTGCAGGGTGTGGGAGTGGGGTGGTAGGGTAGACGGGAAGGAAGAAAGGTATTTAGATAGAGGTGTGGTGGGGTGTCGAGAGGTGGGGGTGGCAGGGGTAGGGCGGTAGGGTGTAGGGTTGAAGGGTGTGTGGGAGGGGGCAGGGTGTAAGGTGTGAGTGGCTCTGGTTTGTCTCCTTCACCTGGTGGTGGGGGAGGCGTTGGGTTACCTGGGGGGGGGCAAGGCGTTTTCACCTGGCCAGGGGAGGAGAACGTACTCCCTCACACCTGTCTTGCAGCGCCGCGTCACATTTTTCTACCTCTATTCCTATTTAAACAAGATATTCTTCTCCTTCAGTCTATAAATAATAACACTCTTTTTCTTCTTTAGGGTAATTTTCCCGATTGATGAGGTTATTTCTTTAGTTAACGCTAATTTATGTATGGTTCTAATTCCTTTATCAGAACACGAAATATATCAATGGAAAGCTAATAAAATTTCGCTTCTATTGATATGTTTCATGTAAAATGTTTTCTAGCAAAATATTAAATGGCGAAGAGTTTAAGTGAATATTAAGTTCATGCATATTTCTCCACTGTCTCATAATGTCATTTCTTTAGTGTATTTTACAGTTTTTTATTTGATAATATTATAGAACAAACATTTACGAAGATAACGGTATATCATTTATACTGATAAACCATAGGAAGGGAAATGGGAGTGATGTTCGAAAATGTCTGGAATCGCAAAACTGGCCTCCACTAGAAATAGCCCAAAATGAGTAGCAAGTCCAGTATACAGTAGTCTTTGCCTCAACCTAACCAAACCTAACCTCAACTTTTCAAATCAAGGTTATTTTGAGGTTTAGGTTAGGTTAGGTTGTGGTCGAGGTTGACCTCAAGGTCGAGGTCAACCTCGAGGTCGATCTCGACCTCAACCTCGACTTAACCAAACCTAACCTAACGTAACCTCAACCTAACCTAAACCTAAACCTGACCTAACCTAACCTCAAACTAACCTTAACCTCAGCCTAACCTAATCTTAACCTAACCTAACCTAACCTAACTTCAACCCAGCCTCAGCCTTCTGCAACCAGTTTGCTTTTAATCACATCAGGTGGATGGGCCTTTGGGTCCAGGTGTGAAAAGGGAGTTTATCTCATGGGATTTCCAAGGCTCTCCGTCTAGCGGACGATAAAGGCGAATTTCGCTTGGACATCAGTGTTTTGTACGTCCTTTTACCGAATTTTGTCAGCCACTTAGCATTACGGAAGGCTATAGGCTCCACCGTCTACTGGTTGTGGGGGGAGCTCAAGGTTAAGGGTATAAAAGCTCTCTCGGCTTTGGGATGAGCTTATATTATTTTTGGTATGACGAAGAGTATACCACCACTGTTTCCTCCACCACATTCCATTACTTCATCACTGATTCCCTTTAAAATATAATACAATGTCAATCAGGCTCAACTTGTAATTATCTTTATCCTCGTAACAGGAAGAATAAAGTAAGTTCGTATAATGGAAATGATCGTTATGAATTCTAGGGGGTTTTTCTTGATATATACAGCTGTCCTGTATTCTTATGTTACCTTATATTGCAAATCCCCTTCATTTTTTTTTTTTTTTACTATCTTTGCTTTTTATCACCTGTTTCTAGATAGACCTTTTTAATCTTGTATAATCCATCAACCATTTTTTTTATCTTGTGTTTCTAGGTTTTCACTTTTTACGTAATATCTCTTCCTTTTTTTCTTTCTTTTTCTTTTTTTTATACCATATATCCCTAACATGGAAAAACCGTGACATGAATATGAAAGGAGAGAGAGAGAGAGAGAGAGAGAGAGAGAGAGAGAGAGAGAGAGAGAGAGAGAGAGAGAGAGAGAGAGAGAGAGAGAGAGAGAGAGAGAGAGAGAGAGAGAGAGAACCAACAAGTAGTTTCCTCTATTATACTCATCACGCATCAACACAAGCGCTAAGAGGCTGCTAGAAATAAAAATAATAACCATTGCATAATATCAACTCCACATTTCCTAGAATAAAACCATAACAATAACCAACATTTGCACTTGGAAATACTACTACAATAATAAATAAGTTACTCAATATCAACAGGAATATTGATAGTAGTACTCACGTTCAGACGATAACAGGTGCCAGTACGAGACGCTGCCCACCACCACCACCACCACAGCCTCCGCCACCACCACCACCACAGCCTCCGCGGAGTCCGCCACCACCACCACCACAGCCTCCGCGGAGTCCGCCACCACCACCACCACAGCCTCCGCGACCCTGCGTCCCAGCCACCTGTTAACACCTCTCACAAGTCAGCGTTTTCAAGTTCATCTTGCTCACTTCAGTTCACGCTCAAGGGAAACACTTCAACGTGGCCTCTTCGTATTAAAACACTATAATATTGTAACGAAGCGAGGGGGGGGGAGGGCAATCCACCCCTCAGCTCCGTCACTAAACTAACGGTTCGGGGGTTTGGAGGGAACGGGAAGGTCTATAAGCGAACCCTTGCTGCTGTGCACTGCTATTATTCTCCCACTAGTGCCCACTGTACAGAGTCACTGTCTCACACGAGGGGGGGGGGGGGGGGGGGGGGGGGCAGGCAGACCAGCACCCACGCGTCACTGTCTCACTCGGGGGCGCCACCCTTGCCCAGCACACCCGCGTATCACTACACGCCGCCGCCCCCACATAACTGGCTGGCCCGCTCTATATACACAGACGCTCAGACGCTGCCGCCACAACACAACAGGCTCGCACGCGTATATCAAGAGTCACTGTCACTGGGATGTCAGGAGCTCCTCAGGGCACTCTCTAGGTCGTCCAGCTGTCCAGTAGTCACGGAAAGGCGATCTACGTGTGTTAGTGTTTTCCGCGCGGAGGCTGGCTTTCCCTGCCCGGCGGTGCACACCCAGGTCTTGATGAAACTACACCTGCTGCCTATCGGAGGGCGAGGCGTGGCCTCGACACCACTCTGCGATGCTCTGAATGTAGGTAGATTCGAGGCACCCCGTCGCTTGTCGGCGCAAGTGAACGAGGTACTTTGTAAAATATACAAGTTACAACAAGCGTCTGTCACTCACGCCACTTCACACTCCGCGTCGCCTCGCCGGGTAAACACTGACCAATGTTGCCAAAAAAAAAATGACGAGAAGCCCGAATGAGTTACCAAATTACACCCAGATTCCATAAAATAATTATCAAATAAGAAATACAAATGTAAAACAGTAAAACATCCTTGAAATACATGCGTTATAGGAAAAGGAAGACCAAACGAGAGAGTTAATAATACTTCGATCTCTGTTCTTGTCTCTATTACTGTAAACCTCCAGCAGTTCACTCCAGAGATGCTGATGAGTAGGCCTAAGGCTGTACGCGGTTTCCTTTGCATACAATTATCTTATAGAATATCCAAATCACTGTAAATAGCAGGAAAAAGAGTTAACTTCTATTCGATGCTCTGGGACCGTGACTTATTTTATCCGTTAGAACTCGCGATCGGTCTGGGTATGCAATCTGATCCTAGCGCTGGAAAAAAAAAGGCCTAGAATAATGAACTTTTATTGAGAAAACTCCTTAATTAAAGCTCAGACCACAATAAAAAAGCTGATGTAAGTGAAAAATCGTAGGTGTGGCAATACTGTCTATTCCACAGCTGATCATGTAGTTGCCAGACACCGCTAGATACGCAGACTTTACATGCTTTGCTTCCTATGTCCACACACCACCACTATCCTTGCGCCTTCCCGACATTCTCTGATGCATAGAACAGGATAGAACGATAATTCATAAATGATAGAAAACTAGATAGATAGATAGATATTGCCTGGTATCGCTAAAATAAATCAATTGCAATGGTTAAACTGTGTAGTAAAAAGCATGAGTTCGGGGATGCCTATAATCTTCGAGCAACTCACTACACTGGTATTGTAATGCGTTATATTTAGGCTACCGGAGAGGGAAGTAATAAGATGTACGACAGACATATAAATACAAAAGTAGGTATATCAACGCATCTATGGGGCTCCTGTTGTCAGTAATGTTTTGCCACACATTTCAACGAGCTCTTCTTCTTCTTCTTGTGACCTCTACCGCTTAGTATCGCTTCGTATAGGTCTCTCCTCCTCTTCCTCCGCTCTGTCATTCACACATACCGTTCATACCACACGTTAAGATATAAGATACTTTGATCCTATGTAGACACTTTGCAAGTACCAACTACAAGGTTATTGACTATACAAAGTGCCACAACGCCAGGACGAACCTGGTGGGCTCGAACCGCTGACCGAATACCACACGAAAGCTTTATACATGTTACATAATATTCTTAAAAAAACGTCAGGTTTGCATAACACTGGCACTCAAGTTACATTCTCTTCCCTGCCTCACCAGTCACCAGTCACCAGCCTCACCTCACAGTCTGGCAATATTAGACAACCTTCCATCCTTTCCTAATTTTTTTACGGCTGAAATATTTGACGACATAAACAGGTCATAAAATCACCTCGTTTACCTTCCTTCTCTTCTTTCCTTCCTTCCTTCCTTCCTTTCTTCTCAAACACTGCCAACATTTGCCCGCCGAAGGTCAACAGATGCTGGGTCGTAGTAGGTTAAGAGGTGAAAAATGTATTAAGAAAACACGAGAAAAGAGTAAAAGGATGAATCGACGCCCATTGAAAAAAAATCCTCAGTAGAAGTAGAATACAAACCGAAGAAAAAAAAACACAACCATACATACATTTTGTGACTACCACCTGCTATATACTATACATCTAGTATCTACCACCTACTAGCTATACTACTATACATATACTACCACCACCATCACCACCACAACACAGTATGATACATTGAACCAAAAATACTTGAGATCGTTACTTCCCGCCATTTCTCGGTGTTTTTTTCTCGCCATTTCTCGGTGTTTTTTTCCCGCCATTTCTCGGTGTTTTTTTCCCGCCATTTTCCCTGAGGTTTGCCCACATTCCAAGGGCGACCAAATAAACAAAGGAGCAACAGTGACATCGCGGCGCATCCGGTGAGTCGTCAAGTGCGGGTCTTGGCACGTGAAGGAGTGAGTGTTCGGGTGAGTAATATTTAGGGTGGAAAGAGAGGTAGAGGAGAGGCTGGGAGGGAGGTCTTGTTAATGGGAGGGAGGTCTTGTTAATGGCAGGGTTAACGTAAGAGCGGTTGGGATGGGATGATCAATGGGTTATGGCTGGAAGACTTATCCTATAGTCTTTTTTTTTTTTAACGAAGCGAAAACTCCATTCTATCATAAGGTCTCATGTTTAAATGTATGCCTATGTTTACCTGATGATATGGTTAACTATGATCAATTGATTGATTTAATGCCAAAAAAAAGGTGAATATGCCAGAGAATGTGCCAGACATCAGAGGTCATTTGGCACAACTATGATCAAATACAGGTGAAATGTAAAAGAAGCGTAGTATTCCCTTCTCCTGGCATCAAATATCAGTCTGTAAGCAGCAAGGGGTCAGGATTTTTCACCTCGTTAAAAAAAACTGACTACTATAGGGTGTGTGTGTATGTGTGTGTGTGTGTGTGTGTGTGTGTGTGTGTGTGTGTGTGTGTGTGTGTGTGTAGTGTGGTGAGGTATGAGATAGGAATGGTTGAGATATATAAGTGTAAAAAATAAATTAAGGAAATAAAAGTATTCGAAGTTGGGTAACAGACCAAAAGAGATAAACTAACGTAAACTAACCAACTTTTTGCCGTTACTTTTTTTATTATTACCATTTTTTATTACCCTCTGTCTTCTTCTGTCTATATACTAAAGGAAACTAACCAAACTTTTTTTTTCTCCTGTTATTTTTTTTATTAACTTTTTGTCTTCTGTCTATAAATTAAAAGAAACTAACCAACTTTTTTCTCCCGTTACTTATTTTTATTACTATTTTTCTAGTTAGCGATTGGAGTGTCTTTCGAGGGTGATTAAATTTTGTCCTTCTCAGTTTCATAAGACGTGGGGCGTGGTGTCTTCAGTGTATGTGGGCGTGGTGGGTGTGGTGGGTGGCGATCCCTGTCGTACTGTCCTCTGAAGTGGGTTGTGTGAAGGCGGTGGTGGGTAGGATCTCGGTCTCGGTCTCAGCCTTGGTTCGAGTCCCGGTGTGGCTTCCTCGTCCGCCCTTGGTTCTCACGTGGCCTTGGATAGACGTCCTCACGCCCTCCAGTAGCCTGCAACACCAACACCACTACTACTACTACTTCCACCAACACCACTACTACTACAACCACAATCACCACCACTACTACCACTACCGCAATCACAACCATACAAACTAAAACCACTGCCACAATTTCTAGTATTATCATCAACAGTACCTTAAGTAACAACAGCAACAACAACAACAACTGCAACAACAATAATATGACAAAAATGTGTGTGTGTGTGTGTGTGTGTATGTATGTGTGTGTGTGTGTGTCGCAAAAAAAGTGGGAAAAGCAGAAATTATGCATACAAAATAGTAGCATAGGGAGAGAAAACCGACGAGAAAGAAAAGTAGGAGGACGAGGAGGAATAAGATACTTTTATTATACTAAGGACGAGGACGAGGACAAGAACATACGAAGGACTTCAAGACACCAAACAAAACCAAGATACATGTTATACTAAGGACGAGGACAAGAACACACGAAGGACTTCAAGACACCAACCAACTTACCGCTGAATACTGGAAGACGTGTAGTTGGAGAGACTGAAGGAGACAGTTCGGAGGGAGGTGGAGATCCTGCGATGATTGTTCCAGCCCCGCCTTGAGGAACGACCGCAGCTCCTCACAGTCACCCACATGTCCCTCAGAGCCTTGGCCACAGCAGGCAACCGCACGGCATAGATGAACGTGTCCGTGAAGACCTGGGTGGATCGATTGGAAGATATTGTATCCCTGTGCGATGAAGGGAAGGAACACGGGACGAAGAAAAGGCCTGGACGATGGAATAGGGATGGAAATGGGTATGCAAAGGTAGAAGAAGGAAGGGAGGGAGGTAGGATGTAGGGGAAGGAGGCAGGGAAGGAAGGGGGTGGGAGAAAGAGGTTGTGGCCCTGCGTGAGGTTGGAAGCCCGAAAGAAGAATCGTTAGGAATATGTGATTATGTGGTTAAGCCCTTCACGCTCAGATCTTTCCTTTGATATAGAACAAATCGTCTGTTGTTAGCCATAAAATTACGAAACGTAACTAAATAAACCAAATTAGCTAGTGAACAAGGGTACTAAACAGGTCATATCTATAAAACATTGCTTATAAACATTAAAATCGTCTAATGGTACCCAAATTACAATGGAAATCACGTTCTGGGCCTCAAGGGGTTAAAGGTATATGGTGTTAGGTAGATATGGGATATTTATGATGCTATATACGTATTAGCGGATTGCGGTGAGGATGTGACCTGTCATAACATAAACATAGGACGTTCCATTGTGTTGATATGATGCCATTGCGTTCTGGTGGCGTGTAAAATAGGCTACCTAATTTATGGGACAGATATAGGTGGAGGAAATTCTTACCCAAGTAGTACACACAGTCTCCCGGAAATAAACAAGGTGGTGAGGTGTGGGATACGGCGAGTGGCAGATAAGATTTCCTCAGTTATACACAGTTTGTTCGTATTGCCACTTATGGAAGCTCAGGTGGGATTCTATGAAGTGCTGTCTTTTACGTCGTGGATATAATTATGTGGCTATCTCGCCGCACGTTAAGTTGGCGAAAATGGGGCCCCTTCACTCCTCTCTCCCGAATGCAGGGATTGGCTGAGGTGTTGGGTGTTGGGTGAGAATGCCTTACTCCAATATCCGCCCTAAAGCCCCAACACCCAACACCTCAGCCAATCCCTGCGTTCGGAAGGGGGGAGTGAGGGGGCCCAATTTTCGCCAACTTAACGAGTTTTTTTTATAGTTACCTTGAGTGTGAAGAGTGCGTTGAAGACCGCCCCGAGATACATGTTGGTGGCGAGGTCGAGGTCGGAGATGAGGCAGTTGTCACACACTAGGACGAACTTGGCCACGGCGGGACCCCAACCCAGGAGGAAGGTCACCACGAACATGGCTGACAGGCGGACCATCTGCCACGAAGAAGAAACAAAAAATGAATACCGGAAGAATTTTTTTTTTTTTTTTAAATATGTATATGAATGAACAAAAAAAATGAGACGTGCAAGAAATAATATCTTTTAAGACAGTCCATCTGCCACGAACATCAGCAGAAGATAAGAGATAAGAGACAGATAAGAGAGACTGAATACTAGAAAAAATGAAAGAAAATGTGTGAATGAATGAAAAAATGGAAAAAAAATGCGGCGTGAAAGAAATAATACCTTATAAAACCATCTGCAACGAAAATCATTCATAAAAAAAACGGAATACCGGAAGAAAACAAAATATATGAATTAATGAAAACTTGAAAAAAATGAGACGTGCAAGAAATAAAACTTTTTAAGACGGAGAAGGAGAAGGAGAAGAAGTTTTGAGATGCAAACGAGATGATGTGAGGAAATGTGGCAAGAAGAGAGAGGGAAAGAAAGAGATATGAGGCGAGGAGATAGGAGGAGGAGGAGGAAGAGGAGGAAGAGGAAGAGGAGAAGAAGTATTGAGATGCAAACGAGATGATATGTGACAATAAAGAGGGAAGAAAGAGATGATGAGAGGAAAGAGGGGAAGGAAGAGGAGGAGGAAGAGGAGGAGGAAGAGAAGGAGGAAGAGGAGGAGGAAGATAAGGAGGAAGAGAAGGAGGAAGAGAAGGAGGAAGAGGAGAAGGAAGAGGAGAAGGAAGAGGAGGAAGAGGAGAAGGAGAAGTACTGAGATGCAAACGAGGAGATGAGATGTAACAAGAAGAAAGAAGGAAAGAGAGGTGAGGCGAGGAAAGAGAGATGAGGCGAGGAAAGAGGGAAAGAGGTGCAGGAGAGGCGGAGTGAGGGAAGGAAAGAGTGAGGGAAGGAGTGAGGGAAGGAGTATTTACTAATGGAAGGGTGAGGACAGGAAGGGACTGAGGACGATGAGAACTGAAAACCCTTCAAGATAAAAGGGAAATCAAAGACGAGCAAGATCAAAAGATTATCCCATTAGCTATGTGTCTCTCTGCGAATCCCTGGCATCAATGACGAACCGGTTTTTTTTATCCTACTATGTATCGATAAAAAATATGTAACACCATATTTCAAAGAGAGAAATCAAAAGAAAATAACGTATGATCTTTCCCCAATGTTATCAAAGTTCCATTTAATCTGCAAAACTTGTTATTGTAATATATAGCTACACTATAAAAAAAATATAAAAACTCGCCTGAGTGAAACTTGGCTGAGGTGTTGGGTGTTGGGTGAGAATGCCTTACTCCAAGTTCCGCACTAAAGCCCCAACACCCAACACCTCAGCCAATCCCGTGCGTATAGGAAAGGGGGAGTGAGGGGCCACATTTTCGCCAACTTATCGTGCGGCGAGTATACGTATCTATCCCATTATCCAGCTTTGTAAGATTAATAGACATACTATCTAAAAGTCTATATTAAAGTATATTACTCTATTATATTATTATTCATCTATTTAAAAGTCTATAGATCTTGCAGCATTGTATCAAAAGGGAAAGCCACGATGGTATGGAGGAAGAACAGACACCCTCACGCGCTTACCTTCACGTTAAAGCGCTGTATCGCCGCCTGGGGAGTGTCCTGCAGGTAGACGTAGCGCTGGCGTAGCAGGTAGAAGATGTGGCAGTACACCAGCACGATCACCACCGTGGGCCCGAAGAAGATGCAGGACCACGCCAGACGGAACTATAGATAAGGGAGGAGAGTGGGAAGAGGACCTATGAAGCGGTACTAAAGTGTCAAAGGTCACAAGAAGAAGAAGAAGAAGAGTGGAAGTGTGACTGCCAGCGACGGTGACTCCAGTTCGATCTCCGTGCATGGTGCATGTTTAGGGATCGACAAAACTAAATACACCATCGAATTAAGTATCACGAGAAAGTAAGAAAAATAATTGAAGTCAGGTGAAGTTGTTGATAACTATATATACTCTATGGAAAAGTTTTTTTTTCAATATTTGTCATAAAACCCTTGTAGCGATTCTGCTCGTATGAATATAAAGATTTTGAGAACATATATCATACATTTGAGAACCTACCGTCATTTCGCGTTCATAGAAGGTGTTGTTGGCGCAGTCTTGGGATTGATAGCCTTGCCCCGGCACGCTGGCGAACACCACAGCCACGCCCGCCACTGACGCCACGGAAAGGACATTGTATCACTATCAAATATCCTGCAACCACCACCACCACTAACATTACCGGCTTAAATACTAATAGTGTGTGTATAACTGTGTATGTAGATGTTAGATGGTTCTTTAGCAGTGATGCGAGTAAACATTGATGCTTCGGCTGTACTGATAATTCAGCGCCTATTGTGTGACGCATATGTACTGTACTGGATCAATTGACTTCTAATAGATAGATGATAGATAGTCATATAGATGTAAGCGTTATATATGATAGTAAGGCATTTGATAAGGTACCACACGAGACTCTTAAATAAGGTTAAGGCTCATGGAATAGATGGGAAGGTTCTTCATTGGATCAGAGCTTGGCTAAGTGATGGTCGATATATACTAGTTATTCTTGCCTATGTACACGAGGACAGGACACGAGTTTTTGAGGAAGGACTAACTACTCACGTGGTATGATCCAGACAGCGGCCAGGGTGAGTCTGAGGGCTGTGGGGGTGGCGGTAGTGAGGTACTGGAGAGGCCGCAGCGAGCCCAGGTAATGACTCAGCGCCACCGCTAACAAGTGCATCACCTGAACCACAATGCTGCCCAGCCTCAACACCTCCAGCGTCAACACCAGGCACCCAGGCACCACCACGCACACCACCAGCCTCAGGTACATGTTGATCACCAAGCCTGTGTGTGTGTGTGGAGAGGGTGTGGTGAGCTTTATGGCATAGAGGGGGGAGGAGGGGGCAGTAGTGTGCGTGTGTGTGTGTGAAAAGTTTGAAGTATTTTGGATTTTAAAAAGTGAGAAAGGGAGAGAAATTAAGAGATAGAAGGGGGAAAGGAGAGAGAGAGAGAGAGAGAGAGAGAGAGAGAGAGAGAGAGAGAGAGAGAGAGAGAGAGAGAGAGAGAGAGAGAGAGAGAGAGAGAAAGAGAGAGAGAGAGACTCAAGCGTCAAGTTATCTTAGATCTTCACGCCCAGATCTCCCCTTTGCTATAAAAAATTATATGTTGTCGAGCCATAAAATTACGAAAAGTAACTGAATATACCAAATTAGTTAGTGGCCAAGGATACTAAACAGGTCAAATCTATAAAATATTACTTATATTCACTAAACATCGTCTAATGGTAGCCAAATTACAATGGAAATTATGTTCTGGGTCTCAAGGGGTTCATCACTAAACAACGAGGTGCTGACACGAGTATGAAGTATTTTGTATTTTGTATTTTGTATTTTGTATTTTGAGTATGAAGTATTTTGGATTTAAGAAAGAGAGAAAGGGAGATTTTTTAAGGGCAAAAGAGAAAAGGGAGAGAAGGGAGAGAGAGAGAGAGAGAGAGAGAGAGAGAGAGAGAGAGAGAGAGAGAGAGAGAGAGAGAGAGAGAGAGAGAGAGAGTAGATGGGTGTGTGAGAGAGATAAACTCAAGTGTGACAGGTATCTTAATCACTAGGACACGGGAAGGTGCTCACACGAGGTCCAGGTGATGGCGAAGAGCGTGTTGGCGGCGGAGAGGGAGAGGGAGAGGCGGACGGAGGGTGACATGGGCCGCTTGACCCACAGGGCACTGCAGGTCACCACGCAGCTCACCAGGCTCGCCACCACCGTGAAGCCGATGATCACCTGCATGCACAAGTCACCTAACAGCTTTATATCACCAACAAGGGGCATAACAACACTTTTTTTCTCTTTTTTTTTTTTTTACGTTGGAGACTAATAGCGCCTGTAGACTTTTATTTATTTATTTAAATTTCACTATCTTTAAATCCCCAACAAAGGATATAACAATACATCTAGAAATAAAGAATTCAAACTGGAAAAGCGTAATTTAAAAAAGAAATAGGGAGAAACTGGTTCACAAATAGAGTGGTAAATGATTGGAATGGACTCAGTCGTGGGGTAGTTAGATACGGAGTCAATATGGAGTTTTAAAAAGAGGCTAGACAATATTATGAATGGGGATGAAAGGTGGATGTAGGTAGTGTTAAGTAACAGGAACTACCACGTGTAGGTCTCACGGCCTCTTGTAGCTTCATTATGTTCTTATGTTCTTATGTTACCTGATGTCGAACTCCAACATTAGTGTTCGTGAATTGTGACGTGCATGAGGCGAGGTCGTGATCGGGTAGTTGTGATGCCCCGATCTCCTCCTGACGTGACCATCTATACTGCACACATCTTGCTTCTGAATCTGTTTTTCTTCTTCTAATTGCTCATATCAATGTCTGTGTTAAAGTATATCTGTGTGTGTGTATGAGGGGGGTTGTGTGTGTGTGTGTGTGTGTGTGTGTGTGTATGAGGGGGTGTGTGTGTGTGTGTGTGTGTGTGTATGAGGGGGGTTGTGTGTGTGTGTGTATGAGGGGGGGTTGTGTGTGTGTGTGTGTGTGTAACAGCAAGAAGCTGCTCACGTCAAATACACCGCCTAACACCATCCCATCCCTCATCCCAGCACCATGCATCACCTTTCACCACTAAATAAACAAACAAAAATGTATCGATACGAGACACATTAATCCTCTTCCTATCCCTTCCTTACCGGCAGGAGGACAGAGTAGAAGCCGAGCTGGTCGCGGCAGGCAGCGTGGGTAGCGTCCCTGCAGCAAGGGAGGGTCGAGGCGCTGGCGTCCTTTGGAACCTCAGGGAAATGGTAATATTCCGTGGCGTTAAAATCGAGAGCAGAGAATTCACCCGAGCGGAGATTTACAGTAGTAGTGTTCTCCATTTTCTGATCACAACAAGAAACTATAAGAATGAACAATAAGCAGTGACGCAATGTTTTCTTTCGGGTATTCTTGTTATAATCGTATCACGGCCTCTTGTAGCTTCCTTATTTCCTTATGTTCTTATGATACATGCAGGAACTAGCACGTGTAGATCTCGCGGTCTCTTATAGCTTCCATATTTTATTATGTTCTTATGATACAGGAACTACCACGTGTAGATCTCACGGTCTCTTGTAGCTGCCTTATTTTCTTATGTTCTTATGATACTGTCTAGTGTGAATGTGTGTGTGTGTCAGTGTCTGTCTGGGCGTGTTATGGAGGCAGGGCGACCACACCGAACTGTGCCCTGTGCCCGCGCGATACTAAAAAGGAAGTGCCCAGGCGTCCTTGCCCAAACATGCCCCCGCCTCTTCACTCCCCTTCCCCCCCAAGACACATTCACACAGACAAATATAATCCAGCGATGAGTCTTTGAGGCAGTGTAAAACAGGGACATGCCATGAGCCATTGTCAGCGTTACAGGCACTCACAGTTCCGTCTGCCGGGCTGTGACAAGGACAATGATACATCCGGAGGGCCTTTCACCACTAAGTAAACCAAGATTAATAGACATACTATCAGGACCATAGAAGATACGCTCTCTGCGATTGCTCATTCAAGACTGCAGGCGACCTGTTTTGGAGTGAGGCTGACCTCCACACTTCCTCTGACGTCACGCACACCGGAGAAAATGTCTGTTTAGCCGTGGAGGCACTGGAGGGACCTATTAAAAGTCTATAGATCTTGAAATAAACAACAGTCACACTCTTAAGTATTATTATCCCACGAATACAAAGTGCCTCCCTGTGGATCCATCTAGCTTAAGATATACGTGTCTCTTAAGTTTCCTATGTTTTCTTGATCGACAGAGAGAGACAGACTTGCCTCTTATAGAACCCTGAGATGATGGACTCACAATGGACTCAGCGTTTTTCCGCCACTGAGCGTACATCCATCCTGCGTGGGGGTCAAGACTGCCGGCCACAGTGAACACCCTCTAACCAAAGGATAATATATCAACACGATCCTTGCTCCACCGCAAGGATAGTATATACGTATTATCCTTGATCTACCCTGTCTGACCTAAAGACCGATAGTGTTACTCGAGAGCGCCGGCCACAACACAAGGGTGGCGATGGGTCAACCTTTCTTGCAGAGATGATGAACCCAGATCCATCTTAGGCGAGCGGCCCTCTCAGGCTGTCACGATGTCGCCAGTCTCAGGTGATCCATGCCACAGTATTGCCACACACACACACACACACACACGGCATCGTTCATGTGGGTGGCAGCGGCTGCCTTATCGCCGCGCCACGCTGGATCCCACGATCTCACTTCAATTCATGGCACTAGACTAGTTGTCTCGCCCGCTGACGCTTATCATATGCTAACGATACGATCATGAGTATAGAAATTATATATATATATATATATATATATATATATATATATATATATATATATTATATATATATATATATATATATAATATATGAGAGAGAGAGAGAGAGAGAGAAGAGAGAGAGAGAGGAGAGAGAGAGAGAGAGAGAGAGAGAGAGAGAGAGAGAGAGAGAGAGAGAATAGTGCGTACAGCCTCTGCCCGGAAGACCAGTGAGGATGGACGGATGGAAATAGACACAAGGCGATGATTCATACATTATGTGTGGCGTGGGGAAGAAGGGAACAAAATACCTTTCACCTTCTGAGAACTGTAGCTACGCACCACGTTCTCTCTCTCTCTTTTCTCCGTACACACACACACACACACACACACACACACGGGGGAACTCCGTAGTGTAAGGGTTAGCACGCTCGGCTCACAACCGAGAAGTCCCGGGTTCGATCCCCGGGCGGAGCGAAGACAGACGGGCGGTCTTCTTAAAACCCGAACCCCTGTCCACCCAGCACTGCAGGGCATGTGGTTCGTTACGGTACGGTACGAAATTACGGTACGGTACGGTAATTTAAGGGCTAAAACTACGGTTCGATATTACGGTTCGATATATTTCTTCAAGTTCGATACGGTACGAAAGTTCGATTTTTATTTCCGTACTTATATCGAACCATTTTCGTACCCAACAGTATGGATGATAGGCTACCATCCATACTGGCTATCTATATTAATGTATATCTATCTGTAAAAATCACTTGACTTCACCCCAGCTCAGGGACCAGGGAGTCAGGGACTCAAGGAGCGGGAGTTGACCCCCCCCCCATTAACACCAACGTGTGACCTCATTACCAGGGAGGAATTTTCCATCCAACCTGGGGTCCTGGGACTCTTGGGGATAATGATTAATAGTTCAACAGGCCATGTTTCTAGTTCCTATCTACCTTAATATATAGACTGTATAATGTATATATATATATATATATATATATATATATATATATATATATATATATATATATATATATATATATATATATATATATATAATCACCTCACTTCAACCTCGTTCATGGTCACTGGTGATGGAAGAGTGAGTGAGTGAGGGTAGGGCGTGAGTAGGTGAGGGCGTGGGTGGGTGTGTGAGTGAAGGCGTGGGTGGATTCGTAAATAAGTGAGTGAGTGAGTGAGGGATGTGGGTGGGTGAAGGAGTGAGTGAGGGAGTGAGTGGGTTGGAGGGGTGTTGAAGAAATGAGTGAGGGCGTGGATGGGTTAGTGAGTAAAAGAGGGAGTTTGTGAATGGGCGGGTAGGTGAATGAGAGTGAGCGAGATTTGACCCAATTAATTAACACCACCGTGTGACTTCATTAGCTAGGTAGAATTTCTGCCCAGCTGCCTGGGTGTGAACGTGGCATGGGGATTACCTCAACCTCCTCAGGTCAAGGAGATAAGTAAGGTGGCGTGGGATTGAAGGAAGATATTGTTGATGCCATCATGCTTTTACCATACAATACATAAAATTAATGCACCCTAATTTATGTATGTGTATATATATATATATATATATATATATATATATATATATATATATATATATATATATATATATATATATATATATATATAATGCTTTGTAAGTCTCGGGTTTAGGTGGTAACTATGAAATGTATGTAGTATATAGAGATAAATGGGTAGAAGTTACTGTGTGTTGTATGTACCTGTAAAAGTATGTGTATATTAATCATAATGGAAAATGATTAGTAATTTTGTCAATTATTGATTTTCTTTACGATAGTCAAATGTTTTTGGGTACGAAAAATAGTTCGAAATTACGGTACGGAAATCAATCGTACTAGTACGGTACGATACACATATTCAGGTACGGAACGGAATTACGGTACTGTATTTATCTGAGGTACGAATTACGAAAAATATTATCGTACCGTACCGTACTACATGTCCTGCCCAGCAGTGAATGGGTACCGGGTGTTAGCCGGGGGTTTGTGACCCGCCTCCCGGGGTGATGGCTTCGGCCAACACTAAGCACTAAGAATGAATGATAAAAATGTTGATATGGAGACGGGGCCATACGAGCGTCGTTCTGGCCCTGTAAAATACAACTAGATGAATACAACTAGATGAATACACATTCCACACAATTGTTCGCGTCACAGGGATATCGTCACAACGCGCCACCCAATGGTCCCACGCTCGAGTCCGCCCAGGGCATGGAATCTTTCGCCGACAAGCAGGCAGCTACCTGCTGCCTACCCCTTGAGCTGAGGATGGAGTGTGTGTGGTGTGTGAGGTCTCAACCTTACCCAAAGCTGGGTCTCTACGAACTCTTAAGCTCTTGTCGGGAGGGTAACAGGTGGCGATCGTGAGTTCAGGGCGCATGATCAAGACCCAGGGTGAATAACAGGGCTGGGCCACCGATCACATTGTTATCAGCAGGAGGGACGCGCCTGGCTGGCTGGCTGGGGCAAGATGGGACACCTTGAGCGCACCACCGCAAATATTTGCGGTCAAGACGTGTTTATCGCTAACAGTGGGAATTTACAGTGGTCCTCTGTGCGCCAACACTGGCGCCAGGCACGGGGCTCGCGGCGCCGCGCCAACTTGACTCTCTGGGCGAAGGGGAAGAGAAGTCCTTTTCCGTTGGCCTTTCATACAGGTCGCATGACATAGAAATTCAGATAATCTTGGAACTCCCGGATGTCCCATCAGGTGATGATAAACACCCTCTAAAGCCACAATCACCCCGGACAGGTGGCAGTCTGTTCATGACACAAGGCCTCCCTGGCCCCCCCCTCCTCCAAGGGCGTGGAGCAAAGCCTCCAAGACACGCGGTGACCGCGGCGGCATGCGTCGCGCACACAACCCACCACCGTAATGCTGCACACTGATCATGGCCAAGGGCGTAGCCAGGAAAAATAATTAGGGGGGGCCACCTCCCAATGATGGTTGAGGGGTGGGTGCCTTATCAGCTGGGGGTCTGGGAGGCGCTGTAAGCCCCCCAGAGAATTTTTTTGAAGATATGACTTAATTGGGGGCATATTAAGCCCTACCGTAGATAAGAGTTAAGTCGCCAGGACAACTTTTTTTCTGTTTACAGACGTGTGGTGGCGTTAATACTTACATTTCTACATCCGTGATTTCAGGAAAGTTAGAAGGGGCTATCTGGAGAGTATGTGTCATTTTGTGTCTTCATCTGTGTCATATTAGAGCTATAAATGAACAAATGACAAAAATATCTACAAAGTGGCTACCAACAGTAGAGTCGCCATCTAGTGTTTATTTAGTGTGTCGTACCGCTGTCGTCGTCGCCCGAAAAAAAAACGCGTAGTGAAATTTGAAACCGTCTATACTTGTAGATACAAAGCATAAAACAACGCTGAAACAGGGTAGATTATACAGTCATGATATAAACTACTGTGTATTATCTTCAGTGGTACATAAAAATCAGTAGTAATGCTATAATTCGTAATATTTGGCGCCTGGCGACTTGACTGCAGGCGGCGACTTCACTGTTATCTACGGTAGGGGAGGGGGGGGGTCATTTATTGGTTCTTTGCATGATATTCAATATAGTAAAATTGATGAAAGTATACCATACACTCCTAAAGTAGATGTGTTGAATTGGGGGGGGGCATGGCCCCATTGGCCCCCCCTCTGGCTACGCCCTTGATCATGGCCCAGCAATTATAACCACCATTCAATTATAAGTGTGGCACGGGAGTAGTTCTCCTCGGCGTCTTGTGTGTGTGTGTGTGTGTGTGATAACTCGACAACGGATGGACGGATTGTAACGCTACTTGCAAGGTGTTCTTATGGGTTGAATATCTAACACGAGTTTGAAAATGGCACCTTCACCATCTGACCAAGGTCAAGTTCCCTGTCAAAGGTTAAGGGTCATACATAAAAGCCTTAATAACGCAATAAACATGCGAGTTGCAGCCATGGTTTCACGTCATCACTATACAACCCTTGAAAATCACCCTCAAGGTCAAATATATTTGCATAGAATAACTTGTTAAATATGCGACTCACAGCCATGGTGTCAATGCAGCGCTGTTAGGACATCATGTGCAAGGAATTCAATGGTGACCCTTACACCATTGACCTTGAAGGTCAAATTAGTTTTCACGGACTATCTCGCTATATAATATTATGCGAGAGAGGCAGATGTCAATGGACCACTGATGGGACATTTCATGCAAGGAATTCAGTGGTGACCTTGAAAATGACCTTGAGGGTTATTTCAAGGTCACTCACCAGACAGTGTTAGAGCTTTCAAGAGTCTGGCCGTCTAGTAGATCCTGTCACAATATACACCCTCGGCAGTGTTGCAATAGTCACAGGCTGAACCTAATGCCTCACGGGAAATAACTATCTCCGGCCTCAGGAAGTTACAATCACCACAAAAAAAATGAATGGACCTCCCTATTGAAAAAGCAATCTCAGGCAGTCAGGAATGTATGTGTTTTAGGCGATATCCATGACGAGGGAAGTGTGTGGCGATGACAACAAACACCTGTGTTACTGCAGCCTGAGCCAAGGATAATATACAGAGATCCTATCCTTGGCCACAACCCACCAATCAAACTCCCAATGGATGAAAATGCCACATGCAGACCGGCAAGTCAACACTCAAGCAGTAAACATATGTACTTTTTTTCTTTCGGCGTTCATCATTTAAATTTGTGTTACTACCAAATTACAATATGCATTCATTGCTGGTGAAAGGGAAAAAAAGTGCTGAAAGGTGATACAGATGCCAATAAGAGCTCTTGTGTGCTAAATCTTAACCCCTTGAGACCCAGAACATAATTTCCACTGTAATTTGGCTACCATTAGACGATTTTTAGTGAATACAAGGAATATTTTAGAGATATGACCAGTTTAGCATCCTTTTCCACTAACTAATTTGGTATATTCAGTTACTTTTTGTAATTTTATGGCTCGACAACATAATTTTTTTTATAGCATAGGAAAGATCTGGGCGATAAAGGGTTAAATTTGTGTTACTACCACATTACAATATGCATTCATTGCTGGTGAAAGGGGAAAAGGTGATAGAGATGCCAATGAGAGCTCTAGGTGGAAAATCTTACAGCCACGAGGAACCAAATACACAACATAAGTATACTGAAAATATTATATTTTGCCATTTACTTTAGGAACAATTCTTACACTCATCCTGCTCCTGTGTAAGACATGACATCCAGGGTCACGACCACCAATAGTCTAGAAGACCTTCCCTAGCAAGCATCAGCCCCTTGGTTAAGGAGAAAAAGCTGGCAAAACAAGTAACCGGTTGCTTTCACTTTGGTTGTTCTAAATATGTAACATGGAACGAACTATGTGCTGTACATCTAGTTGAACCTTACTTTCACCCATGCCTTCTCTAATAACATTATAGTAATTAAAAGATCAAGTCTGCCTCAAACATCAGTGTCTTCAGGATAGAGTCCATACAACACTGTGTAGTCAGGATTTTTTAAATGAAAATGAATAGGCCTATGTTTCAGTTTCATTATATATACAGAGTATTTAGTACATTCTGTATTTAGAATATGTCGTTAAAATGTGTTTTTTGTGAACGAGCAACTGTGGCTGTTGAGCGATCCCACACGTTTGGGAGAAGGACTTAGGCGTGAATTGATTTTATTTTTATCAGTAGCTAAATATCGAAATATCTTGTATATGCAGTTCATAATAGTACATGAAAGTCCTACCTCATGAAGTTCATAAATTATAGTACATGAAAGTCCTACTCATGAAGTTCATATAGTAGTGAAAGTCCTACCTCATGAAGTTCTCCTTTGATTGTCCTGTTTTTCTATCTTTCAATGTCTATGAATGTCACTTTAGAATGTCTACATGGAGGTTCACTACATCATACCTGCACAACAGATCCACTGCCTGACGCTTAACACTACACCGAGTCTCCTACAGGTCACGTGACACCCGCCTCCTTGGCTGCCTCACTCGGCCCCTCGCCGCTGGCCTCCCCAAAGGGCGTCACCTTCACTCCGCCCCGGCTCTCGGAGTAGGTGACCCTCGCCGGCCGCAGCGTCTTGCCGCACTGCAGGTAGACTCGCCCCTCCGAGAACTAGAGCAAAAAAGGCTTCATTAAAATGTAACAGCTTTATTAGTGCTGATATTTGTAAATCTACCAGTTCAGTCAAACTAATAATAATAATATTTTCATTCGAAGGCATACAGGAAAACACATAATACACATACATACACAGGAACTACCTCATGTAGGTCTCACGGCCTCTTGTAGCTTCCTTATTTTCTTATGTTCTTATGTACATGAGGAAAGGAACTTAAGTACTATAGCAAATAAAAGGTAATATATACATGTGGACAATATATACACATACACTAATGAATATACTAATTAAACTTGATCAAATGAATCCATTGTGGTAAGTTTCTCCAAGACTACTTCCAATGCTGATTTTTGTCTCGATTACAGTCACGACAAACGTAAGTCTTTAGTACTTAAGTTCATTCTCTCATGTCTGTATAGCGTCACCCTCATAAAGAAACTGCCTAAGTCATTTTTCGGCAATTTCTGGATTTTTGCCTAAATCAATTCTTCATCCTGTGGCGCATCTATTGGAATATCGCAGTCGCCAATGTCATGTGTAGGGTGTGAGTGGTCTAATATATAAAAGGATAAACAATGCATTGATATAAAAATTCAGAAAATGAGGAAGTTTTTTTTCAATTTCCCGAAAAGTAGAATAAATGACTTAGGCAGTTTCTTTATGAGTGTGACGATATTATGTTGTTGTTGTTTTCCTGTATGCCTTCGGGTGAAAATAAAATCATTATTATAACAGAGGCAAATGCTGATGACCTACCCTGAGTGCACAGGAGTGGCAGTGGTCGGTGCGGGGGTGTGGCGGGGCTGCCGGCTGGGTGGCGTGGGTGGCGTGGGTGGCGTGGGTGGCGTGGGTGGCGTGGGTGGCGTGGGTGGTGTGGGTGGTGGTGGTGGCGTGACAGGGACACACACACTGGTTGGGGGAGGAGCTGAGATCATCATCGGGAAGCACCAAGTCCTCCATGCTGTCTACCGAGCCTGAGCGTTCCAGTTTCAAGTCCTCAAAGTCACTCTGTAAGCTACTGGCAGAAAATGAACCCTACTGAAAAGGCATATGGTAACTCCGTTTTGTGTTATTAACCCCTTCACACCCAGATCTTTCCTTTGCTATAAAAAATTGTGTTGTCGAGCCATACAATTACAAAAAGTAACTGAATATATCAAATTAGGCAGTCAACAAGGATACTAAACAGGTGATATCTATAAAACATTGCTTATAGTCACTAAAAATTGTCTAATGGTACCCAAATTACGATGGAAATTACGTTCTGGGTCTCAAGGGGTTAAACATGTATATTAAAGAGGCCTAGATGTGAGTATATACTTTCTTATGTTCTTATGTTCTTATATAAACACAAATTGCTAGTGTTTTATAAGTCTTCATACTGGAATCACATCCATCGAATGAGTTTTCATAAAGAGATGTAAATGATAGGAAACCACATGCAGCAACTGACACCTTGAATGCACACAACCTAGCAGAACAAAATAACCCACTTCAAGCATCATAAATAAAGCATTATAAAAACAGAATTTTTTAAAGTCTACTGTTAAGCTGCATATAATCATGAACTTACAATATCATGAATAACTATCAGTACATCACAATTATGGGGTGAATCATGCGTTGTCATTCTCTCTCTCTCGACCTACCTATCTCTCATTCTCTCTCTCTCTCTCTATTCCATACCTCGTCCCCTTCCCTTTCCCCCTTCCCCCTTTCCACATCCCCTCTTTACCCCTTCCATCCCCTCCCTACCTACATCTCTCTACCCTTCTTCCACACCACTTTCTCCACTTCCCCTTTTGCTATTGAGAACTTGTTGCTGAGAACCTCATGTGGTAACCTATTAAGACACTATTACTCTTTCTATTACACTAGTAAGCTCTGAAACTCTTCCTATTTCTATTTTTCCACCTTCCTACGACTTACATTTTTTCAAAAGAGTGACAAGACACCTCCCGAACTAAATTGGCCCGCCCTCCCTTTTTATATTCTCCTACTGTCTTCTTTATACGGACTGGCAACTAAGGGGCTTTTTTTCCTCCCACAGACCTGGGTGGCGGGGGCTGCGAGGGGAAGCACTGGGTGAAGCACTCGACCAGGTGGGGGTAGCGCAGCAAGGGGGTAATGGCCGCCTTCACCTCGCCCAGGTCCAGGTTGGGGCGCCCCTGGAAGCCCTGGAGCAGACGGATGATCTTCTGGATGTACTGAGGCTCCTTGCCGAACTGTAGCTGCAGGGTGACATGATACAAGGCTTGAGTAACGGATTCAAACTGGAAAAGCGTAGATTTTAAAAAGAAATAGGGAGAAACTGGTTCACATATAGGGTGGTAAATGATTGGAATGGACTCAGTTGTCAGGTAGTTAGTGCAGAGTCAATAGGGAGTTTTAAATGAGGCTAGACAGCTTTATGGATGGGGATGAAAGGTGGATGTAGGTAGTGTTAAGTAACAGGAACTACCACGTGTAAGTCTCACGGCCTCTTGTAGCTTCCTTATTTTCTTATTACTCCCTCTTACAGTACAGCGACACATCTCCCTCAGGACAGAAGGCAACTTTCCCCACGTCTCTCCCCATGTTGTTCTGTAATATCGAGCTGAAAATCTACGTTCCTGATGGTTTGGGAGGTACGTAGGGGTGTGTGTAGTGGGTGGTAGGGTGTGTAGAGTTGTGTGTAGTGGTCCTAGTGGGTGATGGGGTGTGTAGGGGTGTGTGTAGTGGCTCTAGTGGGTGGTGGGGTTTGTAGGGGTGTGTGTAGTGGGTGGTAGGGTGTGTAGAGATGTGTGTAGTGGCTCTAGTGGGTGGTGGGGTTTGTAGGGGTGTGTGTAGTGGGTGGTAGGGTGTGTAGAGATGTGTGTAGTGGCCCTAGTGGGTGGTGGAGTTTGTAGGGGTGTGTGTAGTGGGTGGTAGGGTGTGTAGAGATGTGTGTAGTGGCCCTAGTGGGTGGTGGGGTTTGTAGGGGTGTGTGTAGTGGGTGGTAGGGTGTGTAGAGATGTGTGTAGTGGCCCTAGTGGGTGGTGGGGTATGTGCAGAGATCCTTTATAATGGCCACACCAATCAGTGTCTTACAAGGGAGTACTGTAAACAATGCAACTGTCACATAGCTTTTGATGGAGAATTCATGATTGAAAAACTCAGTGGCAGTCAGTGAGAGGAAGATTTTGCATTTGCATGTCACACACCCAGCTGTCTCACCTCCAGCTTCTCCAGGAAGTCCCTCATGCGGTGGATGACGCAGTACTGAGCATACTTGCCCAGCGCGATGGCTTGCTGCGGCAACAGGAAGGCCACAAACTCCTCCAGCAAATGTGGGAAGTCAGACAAAACCTACAAAAAATGAATAGGTAGGAATGTACTTTGTTTTAACAATTGAACGATTCGGATTTTACCAAAAAAAAAAAAATCATATACGTATTAGGAAAACATTACAGTAACCACTCAAATACTTATTTTTTTCTTCAATAACGGAACAATTTGGAATTACAAAAAAAAAAAATCCTATATTAGGAAAACATCAGAGTAACCACTCAAATACTTTTGTTTTTCAACATTGGAACAATTCAAAATTACCAAAAAAAAATTTGATTGTTTCTAAATACTGTAAGGAAAACATGATAGTAACCCCTCTCAAGTACTCACCTCGCACAGCTGGTTGTACAGCTGGATGGGGCTCCGGTCGGGGTTCTCCGTGAAGTCGTTGAGGATGAACAGGAACCTCTTGAAGCAGGCCGGGTCCTGGCCTGCCAGCGCCTCCCTCACCCGCATCAGGTAGCTCTGCGCCAAGACTGTACACACACAACAACAACAACAACGTGAATCCAACTGCTAAGCTTCTTCAGTATCAGTACTCAAAAAAAGAAAATTAGTCAAATGTAATATATCAGAAAATAATATCCTAATATAACATTTATAACTACAAAAAAGGTATGTATGGGACACTGAGCTCGGGGAGGCGGTAGCAGAGTGATTAGCGTCTCCGAGTGGCGTTCTCGGTGACCCCGAGTTCGATCCCCGAAGAAAACCAAAATCTTTCTGCACCGTCGAGTGGCCTAAGAACACCCACATGCGGTCCATTAACTCTACCTCCAATTGCGGGTGCATCGGAGGACAGGGGGCGGCATGAGCCTCTAATCACAGGCTATAAAAATCCTGCCTAAGCCACCACGGACACAGATGTGGAGGAGAAAAAAAAAAAAAAAAAAAAAACCCTGATGCGATGTGGGGAAAAAAACAGAAGAAAAAAAAAAGATAAATAAAAAGCAACAAAGCATTGGCAAAGCCCTATGAGTGATCAGTGATGTTAGTCTTACACTTGTCCTGAGCGGCGGGGTCCGGGATGGAGGAGAGGGCACAGATGCGGGCCTGGAGTCGCCTCTGCTGCTTGGTGAGTCTGCGCTCCCCCCCCTCCCCCACGCCACCCTCCCAGCGGCAGCCGCGCCGCAGGGTGATAGTGGAGGAGGCCTTCAGGAGGGCGGCCAGGTGCTCCTCCCGCTGCTGATAAGGCATTAAACTATAACACAACTATAACACTGTAATTATAACTGTAACACAACTATAACACTGTAACTATAACTATAATACAACTATAACACTAATTATAACTGTAACACAACTATAACATTGTAACTATAACTATAACACAACTATACTGGTCTGTATTCTGTATTCTGGGACTGAGAGTGCTGTGAAGTGTGGGGCAGGTGTATCCAGCTTCTTTCCTGTGAATACAGGAGTGAGGCAGGGGTGCGTCCTTGCCCCATCACTTTTCAACGCTTGTATGGACTGGGTATTGGACAAGGTTGTAGATCAAAGTGATTGTGGAGCATCCGTCGGCAACACCAAGATCACTGATCTTGTTTTTGCCGATGATGCAGTAATCTTTGCTGAGTCGCTGGAGGTCCTGGTGATGGCTCTCGAGGCGCTGCACGAGGAGGCAAAGCCTTTGGGACTTGAGGTCTCCTGGCTCAAGACCAAGGTCCAGGTATTTGGAGACTTACTAGATGAAGCAGTACAGTCTGTTCATGCGTGTGGCGAGGACATTGAGATCTTGGAAAGTTTTACATACCTTGGTAGCGCAGTCCATAATGACGGCGGGTCACGTCAAGTCTTACGACGGATTGGCATAGCCCACGGTGTTATGGACTTGCTCAGCGGGAGTATTTGGCGTTGTCGGTACCTGTGCAGGAGGACAAAGATCCGGATCTTCAAGTCGCTTGTGATCCCTGTCTTACTCTATGGTTGTGAGACATGGACACTAAATAGTGACTTGAAGAGACGAATCAATGCCTTTGGTAATAAGTGTCTTCGCAGAATCATGGGGTATCGCTGGGATGATTACGTGTCAAATCAGCGATTGCACCGTGAGACTGAATCGAGGCCTATTACCTGCATAGTCCGTCAGCGCCAACTTCGGCTATATGGGCATGTGGCACGCTACCCTGAAACCGATCCTTCCCATCGGGTTGTATCTGTAAGAGACAATCCGGCGTGGAGGCCAAGGGGGCGCCCACAAGGCTCGTGGCTGGGGCAAGTTGATGTTTCTTGTCGAGAGCTGCTTGGTATGGGAAAGGAGCCTGCATGGGAACTCGCGCGTGGTGACCCCCGGGAGTGGCGTCGTAGGGTGGGCGAGGCGACGCGCCCCCCGGCGTATGCCCCCAATGATTGATTGATTGATTAAATTCACCAAGCACTGTGATATTAATGTTTGATGAACGAGAATAAAGTTAGATCAATACTTTCACAAATTTCTACATCTCTGCACTTCAGAAAAAATTATATATCATTGAGGAAAAAATTCTTGGTCCACAAACTAATAAAGGAATAAGCAAAATAAATATCTCACTTGTTCTGCTGCCAAATCATCATCATCATCATCTTCCTCGTCTTCCTCCTCCTCCTCCTCATCCTCCAGCGTGTCTTCCTCAAAGTCTTCCTCTAGGCGGTGTTGTTGTGGTGGGGGCCGCGGGGACGTGCTGGCCCCTTCCCCTGCCAGCTGGTCATCCAGGGGCAGCAGGTCCCCCTTGTGCCCCTGGTGGTGCTGCTCCCGGTGCAACACACTCTCACACCTGACACACACACAGGGGAGGGAACACACTCTTACCTCACTCCCTCACATCATGAAGACTAACAAAAAAAAAACATGTCTCCCACTCACACAAACAATGTTGACACTTCATACACCATAGGCGAATGAACAGCAAATTAACAAGTAAATTACAAAAAGTAAAGCAGATGATTGAATTCTTAATCCATTTAAGTTGATATAGAGAGAAGACAATATGCTTGGTCTAAATCCTATATACTACAACTATGTACACACACACAGACACACAATACTTGCCGTGAGGGGTGCTGAGCTGCCACAATCTCCGAGGCCTCCATGGGCAGTGGGTTCTCGGGTCTGGGCGCCAGTCTGCGTTGCCTGGAGGACTGGCCTTGCTGTTTGAGCAAGGCCAGTGCCTCCTGTCTGCGGCGCACGGCCTCGGCTTGCTGCCTGCGGCGCATGGCTTGTGCTTGTTGTCTGGCCTGTTAGCAGTGAGAAGGCACATTACTGGAGCTAAGAGTAAAAGGGTAGTAAGAGTATAGGTAGGTAAAGGGTAGTAGAGTATAGTGGTAAATAGGAGAAAATAGTGTTCCATGGTCATAATAGAGACGCTTATGCTTTGTTTCACAAGGTAATGTATAGTGAGAATACTGAGCATAGTCATTCTGATTTCCATACATTTACTTACAGTATATTTAGGCAAGATTGGTAGGAGTTTGCCCGACCGAATGTTTCTCTTCTTGGGCGAATACCTGTGGTACTTGCGTAGGATGGGAGACACGTGCTTCAGGGGGGATGTCTTTATGGGTGACTTGAACGTCTTGGATGGGGAGATCTTACAAAGGCGTGTTCTGGAGTTACCGGGTGTAATGTCGATCAGGTGAACAGACCTCTCCTTGGACAGCCCAGAACCCTCATAGGTGACTAGGGCGGCCACGGGGCTCTGTGTCGCTTTGTTTACGCGTGTCGAGGTCTTAGCAGACTCCTTTGCACTTTGACTCTTAGTGTGGGATGTATTCTTGACTAGACTGCCTGATGCTCCGTGTGACTGTGACTCCTCAGACTTGTTAAGGTCAGTGGTTAGGTTCCTTTGTGTGAGTCCCTGCAGTGTTTCCTTGGAAGGGGAGGGTGCTGTGAGGATAGGTGTGCACAGGGGAGACATGGAGAGAGCCACCGGGCTGCTACTCGGGTCATCGGGCTTTTGTGGAGTAGCAAAAGGAGTGCATAGGGGAGACATAGAGAGAGATACTGGGCTGCTACTCGGGTCATCGGGCTTCTGTGGACTAGTCAACGGTGTGGATAGGTATAAATGCCGACTGGGAAGTGTTGTTTTTGCTGGGCTGAACTTCTCTGGGGTGCTGGGAGGCGTGCTGTCACATATAGACACCCGACTTGACGAACACCGCAGCAACGGCATACTTTCCGAAGCAACACTCTCGTCCTTCTCCTTGGCGTGCATCGTCTGAGACTCACCGACAACCTCACTATCCACAGTATACTCTTTCACAATGGATCCTGACTGACTATTCAATGTATTCATCACAGACATTTCATTAACTACATCTTTGAGACTATCCTCCTCTTCCTCCACCTCCATATTAATATCTGATTGTTCCTCCATCACATTGTTCTCTGTCCTACTAGTCTTACTACTAACATCACATTCAGTATCAGAGGAACCAAGGCTTTCATTTTCTAGGGTCTGGGCCTGAGGAGGGACTATTGTGTTCTCTTCTACCTCCTCACTGCTGCCTTGAGTCTGGGCTGCTGGCTGGAGTATTGAGTTCTTAAGTAATTGAGTTGGTTCTACACTATTTTCTGCTTGTAGTGCTGGCTGGAGTATTGAGGAGGCACTACTTTCTGCTTGAGGGGAGAGCATATTGGCACCCAGTTCACTATCACAGTCTGGGGAAGGTTCTACAGCCACCTCCTCTGCCAGGCTGCTGTGGTCATCCTCTGCTCTGTCCTCGCAAACACTGGGTGCGTCAGGTGCTGCAGGCGGGACACACGGCGTATTTTCAGGTATCGTATCAACACGAGCATCAACCTTGTGAGTTTTTGTTTGGAGTGTTTGCCTGCTGCATCCTTTGGGCTGTGTTGATGATGTTGATGACTGTGGCGCCTTGATATTGGGGGTACTCAAGGGTGCTGGTGTGAGTACTGGTGTGAGTGTTGGTGTGAGTGCTGATGTGAGTGCTGATGCGAGGCTGATGCAGGTGTTGGTAGGGAGGTTGGATAGCAGGGGGCTGATTCCTGAAGGCTGGATGAACACTACGTTGTGGATCTGAAAATTGAGAAAGAAACATCATAAGACTCAAAATAGTTCCACTAGTTGTGCCATGTGACCTCTGATGTCTGGCCCATTTTCTCCTTTTTGGCATTAAATCAATCAATTAAATCAAAATAGAAAACCTTTAGATAGACATATGAGTTATAGCGGAGTCTTATTCCTCTGACATTCGTTCATCAATCTTAATGTTAACTTTAGTATCAACAGATGTCTTCATAAAAAGTCTTGCTCAGTGAATAAAAAAAAATATGCATGGCAAAATTTTGTGGTTTCTATTTTTTTTTTTTTTTGCCTTTGGCCAGCCCTTTGTGATGTAAAAAAAAAAAATATAATAATAAGTTTTTTTAAAAGCAAGGTACAGTAAAACCTCTCATATTCGGACTAATTGGGCCAAGGAGTGGTCCGAGTAATGCAAGGATCCGAATAATGGGGGATTATATATGGGGGGATGTGTATAAAAAAAAAAAAAAAAAAAAAAAAAACAATTTAAATAATAATTCTAGGTGTGAGGAGGAGGTCCGAATAATGTCAAAATCCGAATGATGAGGGTCCGAATACGAGAGGTTTTACTGTACTTTGCTCTTTTTTCTTACATGACCAAAACATCATTACATTCACCTGATGTTTCAATGATCCAACCCCTTTGAACTTGACCTCCCTGGCCGTCTGCTGCAGGGCCTTCCTCAGCTTGTCCTGGTGCTGCTTCACCACACTCTTGAAGGGGTTCTTGAGGCTGCTCTCCGGGAAGGCGTTGACGGGGCACGGCACGTAGGGCAGCAGGGACTCCACTGTGGCGGTGGGAAGGTCCAGCTTGCCTGTCTCAAGGTATTGCTGGAATGAACATAAGAACATAAGGAAACTACAAGAGACGTGAGAATAATAGGGAAAATTTAAAGAAAGGAAGTTGTTGATTGATTAATATTATTCACAACTCACAATACTTGAAATAGAAACTAATCAGGTATACATAATAATAGGAAAAATTCAGGCAAGGAAATTGTTGGTTAGGATTATGAGCACAACTTACCAGGGTTTACGGAACTGTCGCCGATGGGAATTCTCGCCGAAACACCAACTTAGAACTCTCGACGACGTGGAAGTGTTAACCTAACCTGGACATTGGCACCTAGCTTAACCTAACTGATCAAGCTAACGATAGTATTTCATCCCTGAATGCAGAAACGCATGTAAAACTTGATTAAATGTATATATTGGGTCCTGTAATATCAAGAATTGGAACACTCGACGACGGCGGCGAGAATTCCTATCGGCGACAGTTCCAGGTGCCCTTACAAGGACTGGGTTGTTGGGGGAGAATTGGGTAGAATGGCCAGGGAAGAGTTAACAAGTTTGTTACCGAAGGAGACGAAGTTGAAGAGGACCTATCAAGCGATACTAAGCGTCACAAGAAGAAGAAGTAGAAGAAGGAAGAGGCATACATAATAATAGGAAAAAATAAAAGAAAGGAAATTGTTGACCAGGATGATTCAGAACTTACCAGGACGGGGTTGTTGGGCAAGTCCCGAGTGCGGCAGCGGATGTTCTTGAGTCTGTTGGTGAGCTGGCGGAAGGACTTGGCCACCAGGACGTCTGTGGTGATGCGCGTGAGAGCCTTCACCAGCAGCTGGTACTGAACCCGCTTGAACTTCTCTGTGTGGTACTTGGGGCTCAGGTGGCGCTCCAAACCCAGGGCCAGCAGTCTGTAACACACACACACACACAGTTAGTTAGTAGTTTATTGACTTGTTTATTGCTTGTTGTGCTTGATTGTTAGTTGTTTATTGAAGCATAACACAATACATAAACTATCTGTACATAAGGACCATACAATACACACACATACATACACATACATACATACACACACACACACACACACACACACACACACACACACCACACACACAGTTGGTTAGTAGTTTATAGACAAAAACGTAACACAATACATAAACTATCTATACATATTTAAAGAACATCATATTTTGTTTTGTCCATAATAACACTAATGATACTGAAATGAAATTAATCTGAAATACACACACACACACACAGTTGGTTAGTAGTTTATAGACAAAAACGTAACATAATACATAAACTATCTGTACATAAGAACATCTTATTTTGTTTTGTCCATAATAACACTAATGAAATATAACACATAACAAAAATTGTGATGTAGAAAAAAAAAAATGATGTAAAAGAAAGCATGAAAAAAAATTACGAACAATCATCAGTTAAGGAATAAAAGTTAAAGGAATAAAAGATCATTTTTGTTTTACCTAGTAAGCCTGTTGAATGGCAAGAATGAGCAGTGAGGTAGGCATAAGGGTTACTTCTACACTACCTATAGTCTATTTGTTTTATTATGGTCAAAATGCAGTAAGGAAGCCACGCCCCCTGACTCCCCTTCTAGTCTACGGGGCAGCTGATTGGTGCATTCCTCATATCATCACTACCAATCACAATATCTTCACTACTTAACAGCGGCGTGACCACTGGGCAGAACAATCTTCACTACAGAGGGATTTTATATTTTGTCACCCTCTGTAGTGAAGATTGTTCTGCCCAGTGGTCACGCCGCTGTTAAGTAGTGAAAATATTGTGATTGGTGATGATACAAGGAATGTACCAATCAGCTGCCCCGTAGAATAGAAGGGGAGTCAGGGGGCGTGGCTTCCTTACTGCATTTTGACCATAATAAAACAAATAGACTATACAAACAGAGGGTAGATGTGTCTTACGCGTCTTCCGAGGAGAGAAATAGGACCTTGGTGAAGCCCCTCATGGTGGGCACCTGGAACATGCGTGAGGGCAGCAGGTGGGGGTGAGGGAAGGCCGTCGAGCCCACCACCAGCTCCACCACCTTGCAGGGAATGTCTGCACTGCTGCTGCTGCTGCTGCTGCTGCTGTGAGGGTTACAGGGTCCTCCTTCAAGTGTTTGCTCCTTTGGGTTTTATGGTGCAGTTTTTTGGTTTTAGGCTATTCCAGTTTGACACCGAATTCACTTTGGTGGACGAAACTATTTTTTTCTGGTGAGTTTCAATGTGTTTTGAATTAATCTGCTCACCGTTTCTATCGCAAATCACTATTTTTTAGTTTTTTGTTAGATAAAGGTTAAATTAGGTTAAGTATACGTTCAATTTGTTTTTCAATAATTTTTGTCGGAAAAAAAAAAGTGCTTCGCGACAGAAACAGTTTAGCAGATTAATTCAAAACACATCAAAACTCACCAGAAAAAAATTGTTTCATCCACCAAAGTGAATTTGGTGTCAAACTGGAAATTTACCAGTTTTTCGACATGCAGTATATAAGATCAGGTTTTATCTTTATAGAACACACCACGATTAAGTTTCTAAATCTTACACTTATGAAGTTATGATATCAGCTATGACTGTCACAACAATGATCATACAGGGATAATACAGATGATAATAGGGAGTTATAAAAGGAGGCTAGACAATATCATGGTTGGGGATGAAAGGTGGATGTAGGTACTAGTGTTAAGAAAAAGGAACTACCACGTGCATAGCTCCCGGCCTCTTGTAGCTTCCTTATTTTCTTATTTTCTTATGTAATAATAAATATACTGCCAACACTTACGCCTCTGCCTTCTGGGGTGGTGGTTCTAAGTTGTTAAGAGCTGTGACCATATCCAGGGCTGGCTGCAGATTGAAGGCTGAGAAATAGGTGTTCGGGTAATCACTGGTTTCTGATGCCTTCTTTATTTCCTCCTGAAAAAGGGAGAGCTTGTCATTGGCTTGGTCGGGCAGCAGTAACAAAGGTATTATTGCAGATGAACACCGAATTCACTTTGGTGGACGAAACAATTTTTTTCTGGTGAGTTTTGAAATGTTTTGAATTAATCTGCTAGCTGTTTCTGTCGCAATTCTTTTTTTTTTTTTTTAGGTAAAGGTTAGTTTAGGTATAAGTTCAATTTAGCTGTTTTTGTCATATTTGTTGCAAATCACACACACACACAAAAAGTTATTTGCGACAGAAACAGTTAGCAGATTAATTCAAAACGCATCAAAACTCACCAGAAAAAAGTTTCGTCCACCCAAGGAAGTTCGGTGTTCATCTGGAAATTTACCGTAATAAATATAACTCTTATTTCCACTTGATAACATGGACTATAGATAAACTGACAGGTGACATGCTAACCCCTTCACGCCCAGACCTTTCCTTTGCTATATAAAAGCATCTGTTGTTAGCCATAAAATCACGAAAAGTAACTGAATATACCAAATTAGTTAGTGGACAATGGTACTAAACAGGTCTTATCTATAAAATATTGTTCATATTCACTAAAAATCTTGTAAGGGTACACCCAAATCACAATGGAAATTACGTTATGGGTCTCAAGGTGTTAATATAAAAATGGGTCTCAAAGGGTTAGCACTGTACCAGATTCACCGTAGTCGCATAGAATAGACAAATAGATAAACATATAGACAGGAAAAATACACAATAGATAGATACATTGACAGACAATCAATCATTGGGGGCACACGCCGGGGGGCGCGTCGCCTCGCCCACCCTACGACGCCACTCCCGAGGGTCACCACGCGCGAGTTCCCATGCAGGCTCCTTTCCCATACCAAGCAGCTCTCGACAAGAAACATCAACTTGCCCCAGCCACGAGCCTTGTGGGCACCCCCTTGGCCTCCTCCACGCCGGATTGTCTCTTACAGATACAACCCGATGGGAAGGATCGGTTTCAGGGTAGCGTGCCACATGCCCATATAGCCGAAGTTGGCGCTGACGGACTATGCAGGTAATAGGCCTCGATTCAGTCTCACGGTGCAATCGCTGATTTGACACGTAATCATCCCAGCGATACCCCATGATTCTGCGAAGACACTTATTACCAAAGGCATTGATTCGTCTCTTCAAGTCACTATTTAGTGTCCATGTCTCACAACCATAGAGTAAGACAGGGATCACAAGCGACTTGAAGATCCGGATCTTTGTCCTTCTGCACAGATACCGACAACGCCAAATACTCCCGCTGAGCGAGTCCATAACACCATGGGCTATGCCAATCCGCCGTAAGACTTCTTGACGTGACCCGCCGTCATTATGGACTGCGCTACCAAGGTATGTAAAACTTTCCAAGATTTCAATGTCCTCGCCACACGCATGAACAGACTGTACTGCTTCATCTAGTAAGTCTCCAAACACCTGGACCTTGGTCTTGAGCCAGGAGACCTCAAGTCCCAAAGGCTTTGCCTCCTCGTGCAGCGCCACGAGAGCCATCACCAGGACCTCCAGCGACTCAGCAAAGATTACTGCATCATCGGCAAAAACAAGACCAGTGATCTTGGTGTTGCCGACGGATGCTCCACAATCACTTTGATCTACAACCTTGTCCAATACCCAGTCCATACAAGCGTTGAAAAGTGATGGGGCAAGGACGCACCCTTGCCTCACTCCTGTATTCACAGGAAAGAAGCTGGATACACCTGCCCCACACTTCACAGCACTCTCAGTCCCAGAATACAGACCAGTTATAAAACCAATAGTCCTTGCAGGAATCCCTCGAAGTCGCAGAAGATCCCAAAGTGACTCACGATGCACTGAGTCAAACGCCTTCTTGAGATCAACATAGGCTGCAAGCATCCCGTCGAAACTCACGTCGGCGTTCCACCAGGACACGAAGCGCTAGGATACGGTCCGTTGTTGACTTACCAGGCGTGAACCCAGACTGCTGAGGTCTCTGATGATTCACCAGATGACTGCGAATCCGTGTCAGCAATAGATGGGCAAGCACCTTGCCTGGTACGCTGAGCAGTGTAATACCACGGTAATTGTTGCAGTCCTGACGGTCCCCTTTCCCTTTCCAGATAGGGACGACCAGCCCCCTTTTCCAGTCAGGAGGAATGGTACCTGATTGCCACATGGCAGTCAGGACAGCATGCAACCCACGGATCATGGCCTCACCCCCAGCTTTGAGGAGCTCCGCACTGATATTACAAACACCAGCTGCCTTTCCACCCCTCAACTTTGCTACAGCCTCTCTTACTTCGTCAAGAGAGGGTGCGGTTTCGTCAATGGGAGGATCGGCATCCACTGCCTGTAACCCAGTGGTGTGAAGCTGCTCAGTTGGAGGGTCCACCGTGAACAACTGCCCAATTGACAGACAGATAGACATAAAATACAGAAATTGATAAACATATAAACAAACAAGAAACACTGTACCAGATAGCTCGTGGACGCATCAGCAACGTTCTTCAGCTCCGGGAAGTGGGTGCTGCCGTGAGCCATCAGCACTGAGGTGGCCAGCAGCTGGACGTTCTGCACCATCTGGCTCTGTAGGACTTCCAGCTGTGTTTGGGTGAACTTGGCTGTCATCACCTCCACCCAGATAGAGCCTTGACATGGTCCCCCCTCCTGCAATGCATTATACCTCATGATACCTTATAATGTTATAAAAAAATACATAATACTATTCTTCATCTTCTTTCTATTATATTACATCTTCCTCCGTCTTATTATCTCCTATCTCTACTACCACGTCTTGCTTAGTTTGATCAGTGGTAGGTTCATCCATTTGATCTTTTTCTACTACCATGCCTCCTTATCTTATATGTGGTATAGGTATATCTAGTCTAGAGCATAAACCATTCTGTCACAATAATACAAAAGTCTGAACTGTAAACCTCAGCATTCACTCAGCCTCACCTGGTTTACGTCAGGCTGGCAGATTTGCAGCGTCTTATATGGCGACCTTTTAACCTCTCGAGGCACCACCATTTGTTGGGTCAGGTGGGCTCTGATTGAGGTGGACTCTGATTGGCCCTCATCTCCGTCCTCGAGTGTGTCCAGGAGCTCCGTCATCAGCTCTTGGTACTCCTTCCGGGACACCTGCACGGCCCGGTCCCCTCGCATCTCCTCCCGCAGGTCTAACGCGTCCTCCTTGTCTTCCTTGTCTTCCTTGTCCTCCAGAATGTTGTACTCGGGGTCTGCCTCCTCGTCCTCCACAACCTCTGTGCTCTCTGCCACATAGGAACATAAGAAAATAACACACACGCATACATCTACATACATAACAACATAAGAAAATAACAGGCACATACGCAGCACTTGACCTCTCTTTGAACACTTTATAGAGAAAAGAAGAGCTTATGGCAAACAAAAGCATATGTGATAGTCTTACACCAAAGCTATGTCAAGAAACAGAATAAGGAATACACTGTGTCTACACTAGAAAGGGACAAGTATGGAGATGGATCATACTTAGTGGATGAATGAAGTCAATCAGAAACTCCTTTATGTGATAGTTTTACACCTCCGTACTAAACTACTACTACTACAACTCCTACTACTAAACTACCACTACTACTACTACTACTACTAAACTACTACTGCTCCTACTACTAAAACTACTACTAAACTACTACTACTACTAAACTACTACTACTACTACTAAACTACTATTACTACTTCTACTACTAAACTACTACTATACATAGAAAGGGACAAGTATGGAGAAGGCTCATACTTAGTGGGTGAATGAAGTCAATGAGAAACTCCTTCCACTCCTCGTTGTCCACTACTACTACTACTACTATACTATACACTAGAAAGAGACAAGCATATTGAAGGCTCATACTTAGTGGGTGAATGAAGTCAATGAGAAACTCCTTCCACTCCTCGTTGTCCACCACTGTATCGTACATGTCGGTGGTGACGTCGGGGGGCTGGAAAGCCATCTCCAGCCACTCCAGGGACGTCTCCGTCAGGGGAAGCTTAGACCGCGTCCTCTGGCTCACCACCTCCTAAGGGCAACGCTCATGACTACAGTTGTCTTACACGGCTATAAGCATTGGGCATTGAAGAAGTTGAGGCATGGATACGGATAGAGATAGTTGGAAGCGTATTATCAGCCGTCATAACAAATAACACCAAATACGTAACTGTAAATGTACTGCCGCTGCAAGTAGCACCAACCCTACCTCTTGCGTCTTATCAAAGGACAGGACCCTCTGGACACTACTCTTCTGGGTGTTGGGCGTCTTGAACACTCCGGCGTCCTGGCTGGAGGGAGTGCCCACCCCATCACTCCTGAAGCAACAGAGGATATTATATTTCAAGCAACAGAGGATATTATATTTCAAGCAACAGAGGATATTATATTTCAAGCAACAGAGGGTATTACAGTAAAACCTCTCTTATTCGGACTCTCATTATTCGGACTTTGACATTATTAGGACCTCCTCTTTTTTTTTTAGTTGTCGAAATTTCCTATATACACCTAGAATTTTTTTTTATTTTTTTTAGTTGTCGAAATTTCCTAGCTATATACCGTATTTGCCGGCGCATAAGAAGCAGTTTTTTCCCTTAAAAAGGAATGCAAAGTTCACCCTGCGTCTAATGCGGCCATATTAGCGCATGAGAGGTCGGGCAGAGAATGCAGAACAGCCAGTGGTGTATTACTAAAGGGGTCTGGAGTGATCTGTGTTGAGCAGTAGTTCACTGAGCACAAATTAGTAACTGTGTTATCAACAGTAATGCATAATACTAAGAAAAGGTTGGATTTTAAGAGAAAACAAGAGCTGGGGCAACAAGATAGCGATTGTTGCTGCCAAGATGGCCGTGTCAGATGTAAACATCATCCACACCCCGCTGCTGCTCTCCATGGTAAAACGTCTTGATATCTCAGGTCTGCTGCTTCACCTGGGATACTTCACTCGGCGACGCCCTCCGCGCACCCACCATGGGTCATTACCGCTCAGACTCCTCCCCGCACCCATGGAAAAGACAAACATCCCGCATATTAGTTGTAGCCTTAACCCGCATTCGACTCGGGCCACACAAGTTGACACAACAGTTGGAAGGAGATGATAGAAGGGAGGCAGAAAATGGTGATGGAATTTTCGCTGGAATGAGTAGTGTTGATAAATGGAATAGTGAATCAAAGAGAGTGTTAAAGTGTTTTTTTTAGTGTGAGCGGTGAGAGGAAGGTGTAGTATCTTGGGGAGTCTGTCTATACACACAAGGATGGAGAAAGGGCGTCGTGGCTTCGTAGTTTATTTGACAGCGAGTCATTGTACAACGTGGGGATAAGAGTTGCGCGGCGTGTGTGTCTGTGTGTCCTGTGGCTGACTGAATTACCTGGCTGGTGTTGCAGTTGTGTCGGCGAGGACAACTCAGGTCAGCGTCAGGTCACCCACTAATCCTGGTCCCAGACAGGGAGGGTGGCCTAAACCGATGCAGGTGTGTGTGTGTGTTTGTTTTAGCGCCGCTACAGTGGTAAGCAAGGTGGGATAGGAGACAGCATAGGGCTTTGTACCACCTCGACCCCTCAATCCTCACCCCTGTACCTCTACGGATAAGGAAACTGTATGAAAGAGTGCTAGTAAAAAGGCTGCAACGGTAGATGTAGATGGGACAAAAGTCTTCCACATGGTGCACCAAGACCAAGACCCATCATGGCGCCACATCGTCCGCCTCAAGGCCGAATCACACCATACCATCATGGTGACACGGCACCATCTCATCACATCCGTTATAATTTCTTACATTCAAACAAATAGACGTGTTACACTAAACGGTGCGCCGCCGTCACGGCTCCAATACACCACCGTCCTGTCACGTAACGGTTTCTGGGGAAGAATATTTTAACGTAATGAGACTGTGCCGTGCTGATAATCATCGTTTTCTCAAGGCTTTATGTACCCAAAACAGTGTCTTTTAGAGTTCAACTCCTCTTCTTCATCCACTAGAAGTGCTATTAATGCAAATTTCTTCAACCATAACCTCTGAGGCACCATGTCTGTTTAGAGGGTGAGCAGGAACTGCCGAAAATGACGGAACCATGACAAATAGTGTGAATACAAGGCACGGCTGACGGAACGCTGCCGTGATTTCAGAGTATGAACCAGCCTTCACCTGTACCTTCCTGAAGAAGACTAATCAACCCTCGCGACTGTGATAGATTCATAGGTGTAAACCAGGGCAAATATCGTCGATCCCGACAACGGTGCCCTTCAATAATGACAACAATAACAACAAGGTAGAGATGGCTACCTTACAGACAGTGTTAACTAAATATCTTCGTAAATTTATGCTATTGGGCAACCACCGATTTCGAGGCTGAAACTTAAGCCCAGTTCCCACCATCCCGCTTGTACGGCCGCCATACAACAACAATGACGTCACCATCATCACCGCTTGAGTGGTATTTGTGGTAAATGGGCACAGCTGGCAACTCTGCTCGAGCGGACACCGCCGAGCGGGAGAGATGACTTGAATTTAACTTTGTACGGCGGCCGTACAGCGGTACGGCGGTGCGGTAGACTTTGTTGTGACGTCTTTGTTGTTGTACGGCGGCCGTACAAACGGGATAGTGGGAATCGGCCTTTAGTCCTCCTGAATAGTTTTGATGTGTTTTGAATTAATCTGGCTCTCGTTTTTGTCGGACATCAATGTTTGTTTACATGTGTGTGTGGGGGGGAAGGCAACCTGCCCCTCCAGGTCCGCCCCGCAAACATTGCTACGCTTCACACTGCCATATTATGGGTAATATTCGTTTTTTCTCTATATCATCTGTTACTAAACCAAACCTCACCTCTAACCTAACCTAATCTGATTTAACCTAACTTAACTTCCTGGCTGAAGTAACGGTAGATTTTCGGTACTACGTGTAATGCCATTATTTATATTATTATTCAATTGCGCCATGGGAAATGGGGCTCAAAATACTCAGAATGAAGAAAGCTACACGATGATGTAGGTAAGAGTTCTAGGACTTTTGAAAGCCCACTACCAAAATAATACCAATATCTATACTTCAAATATTCCACAAAGTCTAAACACATAGCAGAAAAGCAACAAAGGCATACCTACAACATTAAATCTAAGCTATATGTCATAGGTAGCAAAATATTAGAATATCAATTCGTGGGAGCATCCTGCAATATATTATGACAGATTTTGATTACCGTCATTCCCTTTACATTTTAACTATAGTATAATTTTTCATTCACATTCACTGCACTGTGAATATTTTATTTAGGTACATGCTCATAATCATTTGCTTTCCCCTACAAATCCTTTTTTTTTTTAATAACTTAATAAATTTACGAAATTTATTTTTTCCCTAAAAAACACCAATATTTTATTTTTTCTAAAAACCTCCTTGTAAAATAGGGGTGCGTCTTATGCGGAGGTGCGTCTTATGCGCCGGCAAATACGGTACATAAACACCTAGATTTTTTTTTTTTTTTTTTTTTTTTTTTTTTTTTTTTTTTTTTTTTTTTAGGGGTCGAAATTTCCTAGCTATATATATATATACTATATACACCTCGATTTAAAAAAAAAAATTATATACATATCCCCCCATTATTCGGATCCTTGCATTACTCGGACCACTCCTTGGCCCAATTAGTCCGAATATGAGAGGTTTTACTGTATATTTCAGTGCATTTATGCTTGTACCCTTTTTTCTAATCTTATTCATTCACTTGTGAGTGTGTGTGTGTGTGTGTGCATCAGACCTATGTATACCTGGATGAGCCCGGGGTGATGAGGTTGTGTTGGGAGCCCGGGGTGGAGGCCGACTGCAGGGTGGAGGGGGTGCAGGGGGAGCCACCCGACACAAAGCTCTCCTCGTCACTGTGCAGCTGCGCCACAAAGACAGGAGACATGTATTAACTCCTTGAAACCCATAACGTAGTTTTCATTGTAATATAACCACCTTTCAACGATTTTAATGAACATAAGCAATATTATATAGATATGACCTGTTTAATATCCTTGTCCATTAGCTAATTTGGTTTATTTAGTTACTTTTTTGTAGTTTTATGACTAATAACAGACAATTTAATATAGCAAAGGAAAGATCTGGGTGTGAAGGGGTTAATATCATCTTATCTATCCATCTGTGAACTCTATTAAGATCTAGTGGTAATTTCAAAGTCTTGAACCATCCCTTTTTAACCCCTTGAGGCCCAGATCTTTCCTTTGCTATAATAAATTGTATATTGTCGAGCCATAGAATTTCAAAAAGAAAGTAACTGAATATACCAAATTAGTTAGTTGACAAGGATACTAAACAGGTCATATCTATAAAATAATGCTTATATTCACTAAAATTTGTCTAATGGTACCCAAACTACAGTGGAAATTACGTTCTGGGTCTCAAGGGGTTAAAACTCCCTATTGACTCCGCACTAACTACTTGATGACTGAGTCCATTCCAATCATTCACCACCCTATTTGTGAACCAGTTTCTTCCTATTTCCTTTTTAAATCTACGCTTTTCCAGCTTGAATCCATTACTTCTTGTTCTACCCTGCTGTTCTATACCAGGAGTAGCCACCCTGCTGTTCTATACCAGGAGTAGCCACCCTGCTGTTCTATACCAGGAGTAGCCACCCTGCTGTTCTATACCAGGAGTAGCCACCCTGCTGTTCTATACCAGGAGTAGCCACCCTGCTGTTCTATACCAGGAGTAGCCACCCTGCTGTTCTATACCAGGAGTAGCCACCCTGAAGAAAGACTACCTGGTGTTCCCTAAAGACCTAATTACCTCACCTGGTCAGCTTCTGGTCTGTACTCCTCGTCCTCGTCCTCGTCAGGGAAGTCGACGGAGACCAGGGCCTGGGTCTCCTGGGTGAAGGTGGAGGCCGTCTTGGCTGCATGGTTGGACAGCCCCGCCCAGATGTTGCTCTGGCCCATGCCCGCTGCCTGCTGCTCCATCAACTCCCTAACAACAAGGAGGGAAAAGGTCACACACCATTCACCAAGCATAGAAAAGGTCAACTACCATTCACCTTTTTAAAATTATTTTTCTCAATTTTTTTTCTTTTCTTTTTTTACATCACAAAGGACTGGCCAAGATTTTTTTTTTGTTATTTCATCTGAAATACTTTGCAAATTTTTGTTTTTATTGCGTTCTATTGAGTTCGTAGCTATTTTATTGAGTTCCCTTGTAAATACTGTCATCAATACAGCATATATCTATCTATCTGTTGGTGTGTGTGTGTGTGTGTGTGTCAGTAACTCACTTTGTCTTGGCATGCGTGAGGTCTGACACTTGTATAGATGTATGTGTATTCATCTAGTTGTATTTTACAGGGCCAGAGCAATGCTCGTATGGCCCCGTCTCCATATCAACATTTTTATCATTCATCCTTAAGTGCTTAGTTTTGGCCGACCAGAGCAGGTCACAAACCCCGGCTAACACCCGGTACCCATTCACTGCTAGGTGGACAGGGGCTCGGGTTTTAAGGAAACAGCCCATATGTTTCCGCTCTGCCCGGGGATCGAACCCAGGACTTCTCGGTTGTGAACCGAGCGTGCTACCCCTACACT
>JACEEZ010005636.1:900761-973261 GCA_016584305.1 Chionoecetes opilio | reverse complement strand
AACTCGTTTTTTCTGGTGAGTTTTGATGTGCTTTGAATTAATCTGCTAACCGTTTCTGTCGCAAATTATTATTATTTATTTTTTATTTTTTTTAGTTAGGTAAAGATTAGGTTAGGTTAGGTATAGGTTATGTTTAGGTTATGTTTGGTAAAGGTTAGGTTAGGAATAGGTTCGGTTAGGTTTATATTGTTTGTTTTTGTCATTTTGTTGTTGTTGTTGTTGTTGTTTGTCAAATCACACACACAAAAAAACAAAAAAAACAAACAAAAAAAAAAAAAAATGGTGACAGCAACGGTTAGCAGATGAATTCAAACCACATAAAAACTCACCAGAAAAAAAAAGTTTCGTCCATCAAAGGAAGTTCGGTGTTCATCTGGAAATTTACCCATACTGTACATATAAATTTACCTGTTATTCGATGCATCACTTAAGGATACCCCAAGCTTCCCGTACCTGGACTGTGTTTCCGCGGCGAGGGTGTGACGCTCCTCCTGACGCGCTTCCTCCTGCTGCTGCTGCCACTCCTGCTGCCCCCCCTCCCCCTGGCCCTCATACCCTCGGACGGGCTGCTAAAATCCAGCTTCCTCTGTTTCTTGGGAGTCTTGTGCCCCTGAGCCTGCAAACCTTTCTGCTGGTGTGGCCTTTCACAGCTGCAACGGAACCAGGTATGATTGAATTATTTAGAAGTATGGATGTCATAAGGCCTAAAATATGGAACAACCTGCCATTTAAGCCCTTGAGACCCAGAACGTAATTTCCATTGTAATTTGGGTACCATTAGACGATTTTTAGTTAATATAAGCAATGTTTTATAGATATCACCTGTTTAGTATCTTTGTCGACTAACTAATTTGGTATATTAAGTTAAGTTTCGTAATTTCATGGCTCGACAACATACAATTTTTTATAGCAAAGGAAAGATCTGGGCGTGAAGGGGTTAATATCATATGAGGTTTGATGGCTAATTATATATGCTTCCAACTATCTTTAATCACCTATTCTTGATTTCTCTACTGACATGCATTAAAAATACCATCAAAGATTATTTTATAGTATCTAAAGTGCTTCTAGCTACCACCTACCATCATATTAAGTGCCTCTATTAAACATCTACCATCAATTAAGGTTAATATACATTAATAAAAAATAATCACTTAGGCTATATTTTGCATAGGTTTAAAAATACTTGAGAGACCAACCTAGCATTGAGAAAATGTAGTTCCTGCAGCAAACCCTCCATGGGAAAGTCCTCGATCTCTGACTCCTCTGTCTCTGTGGTCTCTGCTTCTGTCCTTGGTGACGACACAGAACTGCCACCTTCCTCTTCCTCCTCCTCTGCGACTTTTCTCTGCTTGGCATTTCTCTTGTTACTTTTAGGAGATGCCTCTTTGACTTTTTCCCTTTTCTTCCTCTTTCTACGCTGAGGTTTTTTCTCCTTCTTCTTGTCGTCAATATTTTCCGCTTCTGTAACAGTTTCTTTGCTTTCTGTATTTTCAGCTTTGTCTTTGCTCTTTATAGTTTCAGCTTTGTCTTTGCTCTTTATAGTTTCAGCTTTGTCTTTGCTCTTTTTAGTTTCAGCTTTGTCTTTGCTCTTTATAGTTTCAGCTTTGTCTTTGCTCTTTATAGTTTCAGCTTTGTCTTTGCTCTTTATAGTTTCAGCTATGTCTTTGCTCTCTATAGTTTCAGCTTTGTCTTTGCTTTCTGTATTTTCAGCTGTCTTCATTTTTTTTATTATTATTATTTCCTCGGTTTTTTCTTCCTCGTCAAGGTTCTCAACATCTATTTCTTCGGCCTCAATGTCTTCATCTTCCTCCTCTTCTTCTTCCTCTACTTCCACCTCCTCCTCTTCTTCTTCTTCTACTGCCACCTCCTCCTCTTCTTCTTCTTCTACTGCCACCTCCTCCTCTTCTTCTTCTTCTACTGCCACCTCCTCCTCTTCTTCTTCTTCTACTGCCACCTCCTCCTCTTCTTCCTCTACTACTTCCTCCACCTCCTCTTCTTCCTCTACTGCCTCTTCTTCTTCCTCTACTACTTCCTCCACCTCCTCTTCTTCCTCTACTACTTCCTCCACCTCCTCTTCTTCCTCTACTGCCACCTCCTCTTCTTCCTCTACTGCCACCTCCTCTTCTTCTTCTTCATCTACTTCCTCCTCCTCCTCCTCCTCCTCTTCTTCCAACAGTTCTGGTTCACTCATGTCTTGGGTCTTATTCCTCTCCTCTTTACTTTCATCTCCCTCTTCTGTCTCTTCTTCCACTCCTTCACAAACAATAGCAGACTGACTCTCATGGTCTTTGCCTGTGTCTGACTTTTCCACGTCACTTGTCAAGGAAGGAAGGACAGTTTTTCTACTTTTTGATGGTTTCTGCTTCTCTCCTGAGCTGTGTGACATGTCTGTGCCTATGTCATGTCCCTGTTTCTCCTGATCTAGTGTTATGGTGGTTCGTTTCTTGGTTCTTCCTACATCCTTTCCCTCTTTGTTAGGTCGTTCACACTCCTCCCGGCACTTTGTAGACGGTGTAGCCTGTGACATGTTGGTGTAGCAGTTGGCTCACTCATCGTGCTGTTGAAAGACTGGCGCCACCCTGTAAAACATGCAGAGTATGAAAACAGGGTATTATTCCAGATGAACACCGAATTCACTTTGATGGACGAAACAATTTTTTTGTGGTGAGTTTTTATGTTTTGAATTAATCTGCTAGCTGTTTCTGTCGCAATTTTTTTTCTGTAAAGGTTAGGTTAGGTAAAGGTTAGGTTAGGTAAAGGGTAGGTTAGGTATAGGTTCGGTTAGGTTCAATTTGTTATTTGTCATTTTTGTTGAAGAAGAAAAAAAACTATTGCAACAGAAACGGTTAGCAGATTAATTAAAAACACATCAAAACTCACCAGAAATAAATAGTTCTTTGCAGTTCGCTGTGTGCTATAGTGAACTGACACTTTAATAGATTATATCAATGTTAGAATAAGATATCCTTTGATAAGAATGCATGAGGTTTGATGGCAGACACACTCCCCGTTCGGAGGCCCCCCCCCACACTTAAGGAGGTTTGGTTAAGGTTTGGATAGGTTAATAATCTCGCCGGGGGGTCGAGTGTTAGGAGGTTAAGTTTAGCTCGGTTAGGGTAATAATCCTCCCGGCAGGGCGGGGCAGGGCAGGGCAGAGCGGACCACTCGGCGGCTGGCGGGCAGGCTAGCGAATGCGGGGCGGGCGGGCGGGGCGGGCGGGGCGGGGCGGGGGGGGCGGGGGGGCGGGGCGGGGCACACTTGTTTTCGTACAATTCCGTCACTTCTCTGGTTTCTGAGACACTGACTATTATTTCCTGGTCAAATGTTAGTGCTTTTTCTGGACATATATTGTTATCAATGGAAACGGTGACCCGAATATATATATATATATATATATATATATATATATATATATATATATATATATATATATATATATATATATATATATATATATATATATATATATATATATATATATATATATATATATATATATATATATATATATATATATATATATATCACAGGTTTCCTGAAACTAAAAATGGTAAATTTCCAGTTGAACACCGAACTTCCTTTGGTGGACGAAACTATTTTTTTCTGGTGAGTTTAGATGTGTTTTGAATTAATCTGCTAACTGTTTCTGTCGCAAATAAAAATAAAAAAATAATAAAAAAATCTAAAATGACAACAAAAAAATTAACAAATTGAACCTAACCGAACCTACACTTAACCCTTACCTATACCTAACCTAACCTTTACTTAACTATAAAACAAAAAGAAATAAAAAAAAAAAAAAAAAAATGCGACAAACGGTTAGCAGATTCATTCAGAACACATCAAAACTCACCAGAAAAAAATTGTTTCGTCCACCATAGTGAGTTCGGTGTTCATCTGGAATAATACCCTAAAAATATCTCCATTTGAACAAACACCAACTTTTGGGCATGAAAAAAATATAGTGTCTCAGAAATTGACCGCGCAGTCCTCGTCCATTTTTACCTTCTAAAACAGTGGTGCCCAATAACAACAATTTAGCGACGCTGGTGTGCGACAAGGGCCTACGCGGGTGTGCCGTAACAGGGTCTGGCATGCGACAATGGCTGGCATGGGTATAACAAACACACAAGGAAGCCACAAGAGGCTGGTAGAGGGTCTGGTATATGACAGTGGCTTATAGGTACTGCCTTGTGTTGCATCAGTAATAGCTGTACTGTTAAATGGTGAGTGTGTTCGGGCTTACCATGAACAGATGATGCAAGGGTGAACAGTACATGCAGTTCCCTCGGTCCTGTGCGGCAGCTGTCCTCGCATCGGTGGCCTTTGAAGGGAAGGAAGGTAAATAATAAAGGCGCAGATCCGCGGCGCTGCCTTTCCAACGGTGCCTCTTCAACTCTCTTGACTGTAGATAACACTAAAGTCGCCAGTCACTTGCCACTGCATTAATGTCGCCAGGCACAATATATTACGAATTTTAGCATCACTACTGATTTGTATGTTCTACTGAAAATGTATACAGTAGTTTATATCATGTACATCACGCTATGTTTTCAGTGACACATAAAAGTCTGTAGTGAAGGTAAAATTCGTAATATATTGTGCCTGGCGATATTAGTGCAGTGGCAAGTGACTGGCAACTATAGTGTTATCTACGGTAGCAAGAACAGGGTGACAATATAATTATGATGACAGTCCACAAACCACTTGGAACCTTCATGTTACATCTATGAAATAATTCCAAGACATGATATGTTCACATAATATTCGTGCAGATAGTCAGTATCGCACACAAGCAATAAATCATTGTTGTAGAAAAAATGGCTAATTAAAGCGCCCCACGTGGGGCGCTTTAGATGACATGTATGCCATGACAGTACTGTCATGGCATACATGCCATCTAACCACAAAGTATGCCACAATCTCACCTCTTCAATGTCATTCTTTAAATATCTTTACTTCCCTATGCTTCTGCCCTCTCTGACTCGGCCACACACCCCATAACTGTCTCCGATCCACTACGTACACCTTTGCACTCTCAAATGAAAACAACTGAACTTCAAATGAAAACAACTGAACTTCAAATGAAAACAACCGAACTTCAAATGAAAACAAGTGAACTTCAAATGAAAACAACTGAACTTCAAATGAAAACAACCGAACTTCAAATGAAAACAAGTGAACTTCAAATGAAAACAACCGAACTTCAAATGAAAACAACCGAACTTCAAATGAAAACAAGTGAACTTCAAATGAAAACAAGTGAACTTCAAATGAAAACAAGTGAACTTCAAATGAAAACAACCGAACTTCAAATGAAAACAAGTGAACTTCAAATGAAAACAAGTGAACTTCAAATGAAAACAACCGAACTTCAAATGAAAACAACCGAACTTCAAATGAAAACAAGTGAACTTCAAATGAAAACAAGTGAACTTCAAATGAAAACAAGTGAACTTCAAATGAAAACAAGTGAACTTCAAATGAAAACAAGTGAACTTCAAATGAAAACAACCGAACTTCAAATGAAAACAACCGAACTTCAAATGAAAACAACCGAACTTCAAATGAAAACAAGTGAACTTCAAATGAAAACAAGTGAACTTCAAATGAAAACAAGTGAACTTCAAATGAAAACAAGTGAACTTCAAATGAAAACAAGTGAACTTCAAATGAAAACAAGTGAACTTCAAATGAAAACAAGTGAACTTCAAATGAAAACAAGTGAACTTCAAATGAAAACAAGTGAACTTCAAATGAAAACAAGTGAACTTCAAATTAAAACAACTGAGCTTCAAATTAAAACAACTGAACTTCAAATTAAAACAAGTGAACTTCAAATTAAAACAAGTGAGCTTCAAATTAAAACTACTGAACTTCAAATTAAAACTGAACTTTAAATTAAAACAACTGAACTTCAAATGAAAACAACTGAACTTCAAATTAAAACAACTGAACTTCAAATGAAAACAACTGAACTTCAAATGAAAACAACCGAACTTCAAATGAAAACAACTGAACTTCAAATGAGAACAACTGAACTTCAAATGAGAACAAATGAAAACAAGTGAACTTCAAATTAAAACAACTGAGCTTCAAATTAAAACAACTGAACTTCAAATTAAAACAAGTGAACTTCAAATTAAAACTACTGAACTTCAAATTAAAACTGAACTTTAAATTAAAACTGAACTTCAAATTAAAACAACTGAACTTCAAATTAAAACAACTGAACTTCAAATTAAAACAACTGAACTTCAAATTAAAACAACTGAACTTCAAATTAAAACAACTGAACTTCAAATTAAAACAACTGAACTTCAAATGAAAACAACCGAACTTCAAATGAAAACAACTGAACTTCAAATGAGAACAAGTGAACTTCAAATGAAAAAAAGTGAACTTCAAATTAAAACAGCTGAGCTTCAAATTAAAACAAGTGAACTTCAAATTAAAACAACTGAGCTTCAAATAAAACAAGTGAACTTCAAATTAAAACAAGTGAACTTCAAATTAAAACAACTGGTTTAAATTAAAACAACTGGTTTAAATTAAAACAACTGAAGTTTAAATTAAAACAACTGAAGTTTATATCAAAACAACTGAAGTTTAAATTAAAATAACTGAACTTCAAATTAAAATAACTGAACTTCAAAATAAAATAATTGAATTTCAAATCAAAAGAAAAAATTCATCTATTATATTTCATATCTATTATATTTTGAAATTAATTTGTTTTATTTTGAAGTTCTGTTGTTCTAATTTGAGAGTGAAAAGGTGTATTATGAAAACCCCCAGAACAGTTAACATATTTCTTCCTGCAAACTTTTTCTTATCTTTACCAGAGTGCTGCCAGCAAAGGAAAGAGAAGGAAAAAATGATTTATGAAAAGATATACCATTCTTTTGAATATTTTTACACAGCAAAATTCAAAATCTTTAATAAAATATACACATTTCCTGAAAAAAATATTTATGTACATAATTACAAGTTAGTGGCAGTGCAAGGATCCTACAGCCCGTCATTTGCCTGCAAGGTGCCACGTCACCTTATAGGCAGCACGTGAATCTACTGCTGCTTTTGACACAGCCAATATTCTTGATCTTTGGAAGTAGGGGACCCTCGTTCTTATAACTCCTGTACAGTCGAGGATGATCAAACAAACAAAATTGGTTCCCGGCCTGCAATCTCAATGGCATTCATCCTTTCTGGCACATACAAATATCAATGTAACGGATTCAAGCTGGAAAAGCATAGATTTAAAAAAGAAAGTGGGAAAAACTGGTTCACAAATAGGGTGGTAAATGATTGGAATGGACTCAGTAGACAGGTAGTTAGTGCGGAGTCATTAGAGAGCTTTAAAGGGAAGCTAGATAAATTCATGGATGGGGATGAAAGGTAGATGTAGGTAGTGTTAAGTAACAGGCACTACCTCGTGTATAGCTCACGGCCTCTTGTAGTTTCCTTATTTTCTTATGTTCTTATGTTCTAAAAGTAATAAAGGACATTCCGTTCCAGACCTACAACCCAAACCAAGGTTGCCGCCCAACACAATAACTCACACACAAAGATATGAAATGAAATCTTGATTGAAATAATAGTGCAAAGTAATGGCAAAAGGAAAATTACTTTCACTAGCAGAAGCAAAAATCATAAGAAATTTTCACCCTAAACCTTCCAAACCAATACAAAGGCATTGGCCCTCCTCAGACACACAGCCCTGCAGCCAACCACCAACAAGTACTGTGTGTATTCAAGCTTGGGAATGACCTCTTCCTTAATCTCAAAGGAAATTCACAATTACCAACCCCAATATTGTTGACTTGTGCTTTGAATAATTTTGCAAAGTACGTAATTGGAAAAAGATTATTTTCAAAGTAAAAAGGTAAAATAAACAGATCTCTGAGCCTTGGGTCCAAAGATAACTAGAAGAAACAGCTCCAATTACTCACCAAGGCCAAGACATATTATCTCCTCAGCGATTCTTCTAAACTTCAAAAGCAATAAACTTTATCACTATATTTTGCACAGATGAGGCAGAACAATGAGGAGAACAATGAGGCGGATCAGGAGGCGGTTACTGTGCCTATCCTTGCTGCAGGTGGAGGCAAGGGTTTCTGTAGAGGAATGGCCACCGGGGTCACCTGGGGGTCCTCCTGCGCCACCCCCCGCTGCAGCCGCCGGATGGGCTCCCGGGGGTCCCTCGGCGTCAGGGGCGGGCACTGGCCGGGGGAAAAGAGAAGTCTTGGTTGACATCTTTTATTTAAAATTTATTTTCAAAATATTTACTTTTCGTAATTCTATGGCTAACAGCAGACAATTTTATATAGCAAAGGAAAGATCTGAGCGTGAAGGGGTTAACAGCACTCACCTTGCAGGATGTCCGCAGGTCCAGAGCCTCGGCCATCTGCCCCTCCAGCTCCCTCTGTCTGTCCTCGTTGGTGGGGTGCGTGGAGAGCCAAGCGGGAACCTCCGCGCCCTGGCCATTCTTATCCATGATCTTCTCCAGCACGTCCATCTTACCCCACAAGGCACTGAACTCACGCACGTCATAGCAGGCCTGGGGTAGGGGGGGGTATTTTTATGTCAGTGAATGAATGGATACACACACATACACACACACACACACACACACACAGAGAGAGAGAGAGAGAGAGAGAGGGGGGGGGGGGTATTTGTATCATTATCCCATTACACCTCAGGTAGTTTTATTCTTAACTTTATTTTTCATCATTCCCAACTCCCTGCTGTATATATGTGTATTCTTATGGCATCCAGAGATGAATCAATCAATCATTGGGGGCATACGCCGGGGGGCGCGTCGCCTCGCCCACCCTACGACGCCACTCCCGGGGATCATCACGTGCGAGTCCCCATGCAGGCTCCCTTCCCACACCAAGCAACTCCCGACAGGGATGAATGAAGAGTACTGAATCTAATCGGAGCAACCAAGCAACCAAATATAAAACAAACACAAACAAATAATTAGAACCTGAAATAAAAGACAAGTTTAACACATGTGCAGTACCTTGGCAGCTAATCGCAGGCCCAAGTAGTCTGCCTCAGTCTCCAGGAGCCTCGAGTAGGGCAGGGTGAGGAAGAGCTTCACCACCAGGTTGAACAGCCAGTGTGAGGCCACGGCTAGCAGGTCGCTGGGAAGCACCGCCCAGATCAGAGCCACGGGGACCAAAACAACCAAGTCCAGCAGGTAGCCCCGGTTGAGGTGCTCGGCCTGGGGTGGAGATAAAATAAGGCTGGATAAAATTAGCATGTATTTAAAATGGAATAGCTCATGACTAAAAACTTACAGCTAGGTAGATCTTAACCCCTTTACGCCCAGATCTTTTCTTTGCTATAAAAAAATCTTCTGTTGTTTGCCATTGAATTACGAAAGGCAACTAAATATACCACATTTGTTAGTGGACAAGGATACTAAACAGGTCATATCAATAAAATATCGCTTATATTCTTTAAAATTGTCTTATGGTACCCAAATTACAATGAAAATTACGTTTTGGGTCTCAAAGGGTTGGGCTAATAAGAGTTCACAGAAGAATAGATCGATTTTTTTAGATATTTCATATAGACTACGAAACTACTTTTTTCGTGTACGAATCTACTGGTACACGAAACAACTTGTGTACGAACTGACTGCACTCCGTGAAATTAACCCCTTGAGGCTCAGAACGTAATTTCCATTGTAATTTGGATACCATTAGACGATTTTCATGAATATAAGCAATATTCTATAGATATGACCTGTTTAGTATCCTTGTCCACTAGGTAATTTGGTATATTAAGTTACTTTTTCGTAATTTTATGGCTAACAACAGACAATTGTATATAGCAAAGGAAAACTCTGGGCGTTAAGGGGTTAATGGTGCTGTATTGAAGGAGTTGAGTAGGCTACAGTGCTGGGAGTAAGGAGATTGAGATGGTTTGGGCACGTGAAGAGGAGAGAAGGTGGTGAGGAAGCGTACCATCAGTCGTCTAACCTCATAAGATATCATGGGAAAATCTGACGTTAAACAGAAAGAAGAAGAAAGAAGAGTATATCAGGTAAGGTGGAGCCATATGTCCATGTTTTCCTTAGCCCCTTCACGCCCAGATCTTTTCTTTGCTATCAAAAACTGCATGTTGTCGAGCCATAAAATAACGAAAAGTAACTGAATATACCAAATTAGTAAGTCGAGAAGGATACTAAACTGGTCATATCTATAAAACATTGCTTATAGTCACTAAAAATTGTTTAAATGTTACCCAAATGACTATGGAAATGACGTGTTGGGTCTCAAGGGGTTAAGCGGGGTGGAGGGTTGGCTGGACTCACTGCATGGTCCAGGATAGCATGACTCATCTCGTGGGCCAGGACTGCTGCTACCTGGTCATCATTCTCAAGGGCATCCATCATCCCAGTGAACATGACAATATCACCACTCTGCAACGGAAGGGAAGGTGTCACTCAACTCAGAATTATTTACCTAGTATTTACCTAGTTGTGATATACGGGAAATGAGATACAGTCGTGGGGTCCTGTCTCTTTGTCTCAATTGGTCAATCTTTGCTTTAAAAACATGAATGTGTGAGAGTGAGAGAGAGAGAGAGAGCGAGAGCGAGCAGGGAGGAGGGAGGGAGGAGGGAGGGGGGAGAGGGGGGGGGGGGGAGGAGAGGGAGAGAGGAGAGGAGAGGAGAGAGGAGGGAGGAGAGAGAGAGGGAGAGAGAGAGGAGAGAGAGGAGAGGAGGAGAGAGAGAGAGAAGAGAGAGAGAGAGAGAGAGAGAGAGAGAGAGAGAGAGAGAGAGAGAGAGAGAGAGAGAGAGAACGAAGAGAGACGAGACACAACAGACAGACACAGACAGACAGACAGACAGACAGACAGACAGACAGAGAGAGAGAGACAGACAGACAGACAGACAGACAGACAGACAGACAGACAGACAGACAGAGAGAGAGAGAGAGAGAGAGAGAGAGAGAGAGAGAGAGAGAGAGAGAGAGAGAAGAGAGAGGAGAGAGAGAGAGAGAGAGAGAGAGAGAGAGAGAGAGAGAGAGAGAGAGAGAGAGAGAGAGAGAGAGAGAAGAAGATAGACAGACAGACAGACAGACAGACAGACAGACAGACAGACAGACAGACAGACAGACAGACAGAGAGAGACAGACAGATAGAGAGAGACAGACAGACAGAGAGAGAGAGAGAGAGAGAGAGAGAGAGAGAGAGAGAGAGAGAGAGAGAGAGACAGACAGACAGAGAGAGAGAAAACATAAATAGAAATCAAGGTGTTAGTTAGGCTTACCGGCAGCACAAAGCAGTTCATGGTCGGGTCATCAATCACCGACACCGTCCACACCTTGGTGTAGAGCTCCGGCAGGGTGTTGTTGGCCTGCAGCAGCCGGTTGCCCACCCGCTGCACCCGCTCCAACATCGGGTGATGCTCGGGAACCATCAGGTGGGCGTACTGTTCCATCTCCTGAACATAAGAACATATGAACCTACGGAAGCTACATGAGGCCGAGAGACCTACACGTGGTAGTTCCTGTTACTTAACACTACCTACATCCACCTTTCATCCCCATCCATGAATTTATCCAGCCTTTTGTTTAACTGTCTATCTCCTTATCTAAATCACTATTAAAACACACTATCCCTCTTCCTCTTAGTTCAGAAATGAGATTCATAATAATTACATGAATAAGGAGAATGGATGAGGAGGCCATTTCGGATTTCCCCCTATCTTACATGTGTTCAGTATTCCTACATGTCCTCACCGCCACTCACCATTTGATACAGTTGGCCGGCCATGGAGAAGAGCTGGTCTGTGGTGAGCAGCATGAACCTGTGCCTGCCAGTGTAGGGCGCGACGGTGACGTGGTTGTGGTAGTACACAACGCCCGCCGTCGCCGCCACACCACTCCCGACTGCCCAAGGAGGGAAGGCATAGTTGTAGTCACACCATTAGTAAAAATTTTGAAATTATTAGCCATAAAACTACGAAAAAGTAACTTAATAAACCAAATTAATTAGCTAATGGACAAGGATACTAAACAGGTCATATCTATTAAATATTGCTTATGTTCATTAAAATTGTCGAATGGTGGTTATATTACTATGAAAATTACGTTCTGGGTCTCAAGGGGTTAAACAGAAAGATGATGATGGGTGTTCAGTGGGCCGAGTTAGCCTGCAACCCTATACAAAAACCTAAAACTTAACAAAACAAACTTTACTCTAACTACGTATACAAAACACTAACTTACCAGCATAACGCACTCTGTTCCGCCGCAAGTGATCGATCAAGATTTGTTTCTTGTGCTTGGGTAACGCCTGCCACCACTTCCTGAACCCCCGGCCCACCAGCACGGCCAGGACCTTGCTCGCCGGCCGCAGCAGTGCCAGCAGGGCCGGGTTGACCATGCGGGGCCTGAGGACGAGGGAAAGAGGGAACATAAGGACATAAGAAAATAAGAAAGCTACAAGAGCATGAGACATAAGAACATAAGTAAAACATAAGAAAATAAGGAAGCTACAAGAGGCCATGAGATATAAGAACATAAGTAAAACATAAGAAAATAAGGAAGCTACAAGAGGCCGCGAGACATAAGAACATAAGTAAAACATAAGAAAATAAGGAAGCTACAAGAGGCCGCGAGACATAAGAACATAAGTAAAACATAAGAAAATAAGGAAGCTACAAGAGGCCATGAGACATAAGAACATAAGTAAAACATAAGAAAATAAGGAAGCTACAAGAGGCCATGAGGCATAAGAACATAAGTAAAACATAAGAAAATAAGGAAGCTACAAGAGGCCATGAGACATAAGAACATAAGTAAAACATAAGAAAATAAGGATGCTACAAGAGGCCGCAAGACATAATAACATAAGAACATAAGCCTTTTGAGGATGAGGGAAAGAGTGTTGTGACAAATACAATGAAAGAAAGAGAAGTGCAAGGCTACAACAACCTTACATAGAGGAGGAAGAGGCTATAGTGGCGGAGTACTATTTGTTTGGAGATGGGAATGTGGAAGAAGCAAAAAGAACAATCAACAGTTTTTGGATGACCAGAGAAAATAAGAGGAAAGAAAGAGAAATATATTAAAAGACAGAATAAGAGAAGACAACTAACTAAAGACCCAGACAACAAGAAGAGAAACATGTCAGGGAGTGCCGATGAAAAAGGCCAGACTCCCGACTCACAACTGTACTGAACTGAACATATATCCACGACTACTTTCCCCTCGTAACATATATCCCTTTGAAAGTTGTACCTTGTTGTGTGTATGCCCCTGATGGCATTGGTTGTGCCCCGCGGTGCATGGTGTGGCAGGGTAGCGTGGTCCTGCCCCCTGCCGCCCACCCTCCATGCCGCCCTGCCTCCCCTCACACAGCTGCCGGGGCACCTTGGAGCGGCGAGGGCCCGCTGTGCCAGCCTCAACAGCAGCATCCCTGGAGACCACCTTGGGATGAACAGCGGAGTGTCACAAGTATGAGAGAGAGAGAGAGAGAGAGAGAGAGATAGCGGAATATCAAAAGTATGAGAGAGAGAGAGAGAGAGAGAGAGAGAGAGAGAGAGAGAGAGAGGAGAGAGAGAGAGAGAGAGAGAGAGAAGAGAAGATGAGAGAGAAGAGAGAGAGAGAGAGAGAGAGAGAAGAGAGAGAGAGAGAGGAGAGAGAGAGAGAGAGAGAGAGAGAGAGAGAGAGAGAGAGAGAAGAGAGAGAGAGAGAGAAAAAAAAAAATCAGATAAATAGAAAAAATGATAAGATAAGCTTGAGATAAATAGCGGCATGTCACAAATGAGAGAGAGAGAGAGAGAGAGAGAGAGAGAGAGAGAGAGAGAGAGAGAGAGAGAGAGAGAGAGAGAGAGAGAGAGAGAGAGAGAGAGAGAGAGAGAGAGAGAGAGAGAGAGAGAGAGAGAGAGAGAGAGAGAGAGAGAAGAGAGAGAGAGAGAGAGAAAAGAGAGAGAGAGAGAGAGAGAGAGAGAGAGAGAGAGAGAGGGGAGAGAGAGAGAAGAGAGAGAGAGAGAGAGAGAGAGAGAGCACCACAGTTTACTTACTTAGTTTACTTACTTAGTTTACTTAGTAGAATTTCGCCTCCCAGGGCGCAGCTAAGGTGGGCCTCCGCTGTGGCCAGGCAGCTCCGCTTCTCTGGTGGTGTGGTGGCACGCCAAAGAGTTGCTTCCGGTGCTGGGGTAGCCTGGTGTGGGGGCTCGTCAGGCACTGATGCCAACCATTTGTCCAGCTGATGCTTGAAGGAGTCAGTGGATACTCCAGTCAGCTCCCTGATGGCCTTTGGCACAGCATTGAACAAACGAGCCCCATTTCTTGTAAATGAGTTATGTACTACTGTTGCTACTCTTTGAGTGGTGGCTTGTGTTCTCCTGATGTAGCACAGTCGACCTTTCCTTGGACGATGGTTTATTTGCAGGCCTACGTCAGGTACCAGTGTCTCTAGGGTCTTCCACACATAGATTACTAGGTACCTCTCACGTCTTCTCTGCAGGGAGTACAGTCTAAGGTGGCGTAGACGCTCCCAGTAATCCATATGCTGGGAGTCCCAGATTTTACTGGTGAAGGACCTCTGTAGAGCTTCCAATTTTACTATGTCCCCTTTCTTGTACGGCGACCAGAGCTGGCAGCAATACTCCAGTCTGGGGAGGACGAGGGCCTTCCATAGTGTTAACATGCAGGTCCTCTCCCTGGTGTGAAAGGTCCTGAGGATCCACCCGGTCAATTTCTTGGCAGTGTTTGATATGTTGATTATGTGCTGTGAGAAGGTACTATCAGCACTCATGGTGATGCCCAAGTCACGCACGTGGTGTGCTGGGGTGATGGTTTGCTGGTGGGCCTGGTAGGTGGTGTCTCCCTTGATGTTATGTAGGGGGCCGTACTTCATTAGTTCAAATTTGTCGCTGTTCATTGACATGTTGTTGGTATCAGCCCAGTCTAGGAGGTGATTTAAGTCTTCCTGCAACCGGGCCACATCCTCTTCTGTTGCTATTCCCCTCTTTACCCTTGTGTCATCGGCAAAAGAGGTAGCCTGGGAGTGCCGGAGTCCCCTGTCAATGTCCCCGATCATGATCAGGAACAACAGAGGTCCCAGCACTGACCCCTGCGGAACTCCACTTACCACGTCACTCGGGTCTGAGAGGTGCCCCTGTACTGATACCTTTTGTGTCCTGCCTGTCAAGAAAGTGTGGATCCACTTTCCAAGGTTTCCTGATATGCCAAGGCCCTTAATTTGTGGAGGAGGAGGCCATGATCAACTTTGTCAAAGGCCTTGGCAAAGTCCAAGTAGATCACATCTACGTTGGTGCCCTTGCTAGTGGCTTCCAATAGGGCTTCTTGGTGTGCCAATAATTGCGACAGGCAGGACCGGCCTTTTCTAAAGCCGTGTTGGCCCTCATTAAAAGCATTTGTCTTCTCTAAGTGATCAGTGAGATGGTTTTTGACCACTCGTTCAATTATCTTAATGATATGGGAGGTTAGGACCACAGGCCGGTAGTTTTTGGCCAGTCCCTTGTTGCCTCCTTTATGGATGGGTGTCACTATCCCCTCCTTCAGGTTGGGGGGAATAATGCCCGATGCAAGGGACTTTGTGGCAATTAATTTCAATGGTACCGCCAGCTCAAGCTTGCATTGTTTCAAGAACTTTGCACGAAAGCCATCCGGGCCAGCCGCAGAATCCGAGCTGATGGCGTCAATAGCTTCAATTAGTTCTTCAGTTTCTGGGGTAAATTCTGTCCTCTTGTTTGTTCTTTCTGGGGTAAATTCTGTCCAGCATCCACTAATTTATCCCATCTCACCCATAAGTCCCCACTCACCTGTAGACTTGTAGTAGTAGTAGGTGTAGTCTTGGCCTTGATAGCACAGGTGGCCTATCTTCCCAGGCCACCCATCAGCCGGCTGCTCCTGCACAGAAAATAAAGGCAAGCAAAACCAAGACTTACGTACAGCTGTTGTTGTTGTTGTACGGACGTCGCCTTGACATCATTACAACGGCTCCTCAAAAAGTTTTCATAGTTTTTATTTAGTAATGTTTTGGCGTAGTTTCCTTATCTTGAATAGCAATTACCTATCATAGTCGCCATATAGGAGTATATATATCATTATTGTGGATATGATAGGTGGGGGTTAGCACTGCACTATAGCTCTCATAATCACTTATTAATTAGAATTTCCCCCCACTTATTACTAACTAAGCTATTACCCACTAAATGTTGTCTTACCTGTAATAAAAATTAATGTATGGAGAAGAAATTATAAATTACACCAAAGAGGATATAAGCAAAATACAAAGAGCAGAAAATAGAGCTTACAGATACATAACGAATGCCCCAAAATATACACCAATAATTGCAGCCTCAGGGGAGAGAAAGGAGCATCCTCACATGAAGCAAGAGATATGAAAACAAAACTTAGTTACATAAGTCACATCATGCAGGACGAAAATGAACTACTAAAAACAATCTTAGAAGACATGATGGAAAGATCCAAAGATCCATTGATAAAAACTGTAAAGAAATATATGCAGGAAGTAAATCTAAACCTAAACAAAATTGGAAATATAAAGAAAGAAGAAATCAACCACATAATCAAGGCATGGGACTCAGAATGTTGGGAAGCAGAGCTGGAAACAAAAAAGACTTTAGACATATACAGAAAATACAGGAAGGAAATTGAGACAGAAAAAATAATCTATGACAACATAATAGCCTCTGATATATTATTTCAAACAAGAACAGACACACTTAACCTAGGATGGAGAGGAAAATATAAAAAAGAAGAAACAATCTGCCCACTATGCAAACATGAAAATGAAGACCTGCAACATTTCCTGCTCTACTGTCCCCTACAGGAACAGAGGAACACATGTCCAGGACTACAGGAACAGAGGAACACATGTCCAGGACTACAGGAACAGAGGAACACATGTCCAAGTCTACAGGAACAGAGGAACACATGTCCAGGACTACAGGAACAGAGGAACACATGTCCAGGACTACAGGAACAGAGGAACACATGTCCAGGACTACACGAAAAGAGGAACACATGTCCTGGACTACAGGAACAGAGGAACACATGTCCAAGTCTACAGGAACAGAGGAACACATGTCCTGGACTACAGGAACAGAGGAACACATGTCCAAGTCTACAGGAACAGAGGAACACATGTCCTGGACTACAGGAACAGAGGAACACATGTCCAGGACTACAGGAACAGAGGAGCACATGTCCAGGACTACAGGAACAGAGGAACACATGTCCAAGTCTACAGGAACAGAGGAACACATGTCCAGGACTACAGGAACAGAGGAACACATGTCCAGGACTACAGGAACAGAGGAACACATGTCCAGGACTACAGGTGTAATGCCCGTTATTCAGAAGAGATAGGATGGGAATTATTATCATACAATTCCCGGGTTATGTCCCGTAAGCAATTCAATCTTTTAGTTTTCTCGTGTAAGTTTATCTTCTTTCTTCCTATCTTCCATTTCTATCTTCCTTCCTTCCCTCACTCCCTCCCCCCCCGACATTCCGCGTGCGAGTCAACATTCGTGGGATACTTATTTAGCGATCAGTGATAACTAATGGATTCAAAGCTTTTCATCCTCCCCTCACCCTCCTATCAGATCAAGGAACACTCCTAGATTCTTAATGTCCTTCAAAATAGACACAATAGTGAGAGATCACGTTCATAAATGGATGTGTTAGTCGAGTTATTTGCTAAATTAAAAATCGACCAAATTTATGGTTCGACTCCATTACCACACCACTCCAAAAGACGCGTTCGGATGCTGGAAACGAACCTCAATAACACTTTCCTCGGTTATTAGATTAAACATATTAAATTCTTCTATATCAAAGTAACAGGACTGTATTATAGGCAGCCCTTTCTTAGGTACACTTGTTTAATTATTTAATTAGTTATTTCGGGACTATAAGCTCTTCAGGAGAGGCCAAGTTCAGGGTATCCAAACATTCCCTCTTTTCCCGCGGGTCTTAGTAAGCCTCGAGAAAGCAGTCTCTCTCCCGTTCCCCGACAGGTAAGACGTACGACGTTTCGCTCCTATTCCCCCCCCCCCTTTCCTTGTTATAATATTTTTATCTATATTTCCAAATATGGGTACCGATGTTTAGTCTTCACTAACGTAAAAGAGGCCTGCCCCATCCTTATAAGTACACACAAACCTCGATTTCCCGGACCTCGATTTCCCGGATATCGGATTTGCCGGACAAAATCTGAGGTCCGGGGATATGTCAATCTTGACCTTTTTTTTTTTTTTTTTTTTTTTTTTTTTTTTTTTTTTTTTTTTTTTTTTTTTTTTTTTTTTTTTTTTTTTTTTTTTTTGGAAATACCTGGTCCTGTCCGTAAATTGACCAAGTTGTCCGGCGGTCCGAGCGTCTCCTGTCACCCTGGTCAGTGTCCGCGCCTCCCGCCAGGTGGCAGCATGCTCAGCGGTCGTATTGTTTACATTTGGGCACACAACATTCACGGTTCACCTGCACAGCCTCCGTCAGTCACCTGACTCCCACTGCCCCTGCCCTGGTGCAAGAACATTTCTGAGACTATTGAACACTTTCTGCTGCCTCCCACCAGGTGGCAGCATGCTCAGCGGTCGTATTGTTTACATTAGGGCACACGACACTCACGGTTCACCTGCACAGCCTCCGTTAGTCCCCTGACCCCCACTGCCCCTGGTGCAGGAACGTCTCTTGAGACTATTGAACACTTTCTGCTGCCTCCCGCCAGGTGGCTGCATGCTCAGCGGACGTAAAAGTCCGCGGCGGGGTAGTTGATATTGGCGGTTGCCGGACAGTAAATACTAGAGTAGGATAAACGTCCAGGGGTGGGTAATGGCATCGGACATTTTTTTTTTTTTTTTTTTTTTAAAACTTGCGATTCCCGGACTTTTGCGGTTCCCGGACCAGTGCTCCCCCTATTAGTCCGGGAAATCGAGGTTTGTGTGTACACACAAACCTCGTTTTCCCGGACTAATAGGGGGGAGCACTGGTCCGGGAACCGCAAAAGTCCGGGAATCGCAACAGTCCAGGAATTATCCTTAAAAAAAAAAAAAAAAAGAAGTCCGATGCCATTACCCACCCCCGGACGTTTATCCTACTCTAGTATTTACTGTCCGGCAACCGCCAATATCAACTACCCCGCCGCGGACTTTTGCGTCCGCTGAACATGCTGCCACCTGGCGGGAGGCAGCAGAAAGTGTTCAATAGTCTCAGAGATGTTCCTGCACCAGGGGTAGTGGGGGTCAGGGGACTAACGGAGGCGGTGCAGGTGAACCGTGAGTGTCGTGTGCCCAAATGTAAACAATACGACCGCTGAGCATGCTGCCACCTGGCGGGAGGCACGGACACTGACCAGGGTGACAGGAGACGCTCGGACCGCCGGACAACTTTGTCAATTTACGAACAGGACCAGGCATTTCAACATAAAAAAAAAAAAAAAAATGGACTCTGGCATATCCCCGGACCTCGGAATTTGTCCGGCAAATCCGATATCCGGGAAATTGAGGTCCGGGAAATCGAGGTTTGTGTGTATTATTAACGGAGTCTCTCTCCCGTTCCCCGATAGGCGGACATCTAGGCCTTGACGCAAACGGCCCGACACATGGTTTTTAGTGAAACACACACAACATTCTTACTCTTATATTCCCCCCTTATATCTTCCATGTATAATTATAAGTATTCAGCGGTATGTTACCTAAGTGAAGGATAATTTATCAGTAAGGTTCAGTGAGGGAGGTGTATGCTCACCAGAGCTTACCTTCATCACATGTGAAGAGCTTCCTGTATCAGAGTGTAAAGGGTTACTTATATCAGAGTAGAGCTGTCCTATGTTGGGATGGAGAACTTTCTTATGTTGGATTAGAACTTATATGTTTGTCGGTGATCTCAAACAAGAGACATAATACTTCAGCATGAATAAATAGGATGATGTTTTCAAATATAGTTCTTGTGTTTATTATAAAAAAAACCCAGGTGATTATTCTGTGTTAGGACAGTAATTCCCCACACTTCCAAAAGAGTCAGCCTTACTCGGTATAATTCCACGTATCAATCACGACTACCAAGATAAATCTAATATATATATCTATTCAAAACATACCCAGAAAGTAAACCCATAGAACTACTTGTCTGAGCTGGTGGCAGCACTTCCCCTTAACTCATTCCCTTCCCCCTTAACTCATACCCTTTCCCCTTAACCCCTACCCCTACCCCCTTCCCTTAAGTTCATTCCCATTTCAGTACTCTCCATTTCCAGTACTTTCAGTACTCTAATAAGGTTAGGGCTCATGGTATAGATGGGAAGGTTCTTCATTGGATCAGAGCTTGGCTAAGTAATAGGCAACAAAGGGTTACAATTAATGGTTCCAAATCTGAATGGGGACTGGTGACAAGTGGAGTTCCACAAGGGTCTGTTTTGGGCCCATTACTATTTTTGATTTACATCAACGACTTGGATAGTGGGATTAGCAGTGATATCAGCAAGTTTGCTGATGATACTAAGTTAGGTAGGATTATTGGATCACAGTCTGACGTAAACATATTGCAGGGAGACTTAGATAAACTTAACGAGTGGGCAGTCAGATGGCAGATGGAATTTAATATTGATAAATGTAGCGTTATGAATGTTGGTAGAAAAAACCCTGGTAATAGATACACCATAAGCAATGTATCGCTGAAAAGATCAGAAGGTGAAAAAGATCTTGGAGTGAGGGTGAGCCCAGACCTCCGACCTAGGAAACAATGTATTGAGGCCAGAAATAGAGCTAATAGAGTATTAGGATTCATTACCAGAAGTGTTAAAAGTAGAAGTGCGGAAGTTATTCTAAAGCTTTATCTGGCTCTAGTCAGGCCTCACCTAGACTATGCAGTTCAGTTTTGGTCTCCATATTACAGGATGGATATAGTGTTGTTAGAAAAAGTGCAGAGAAGGATGACCAAAATGATACAAGGGATGCGTAACTTTAGTTATGAGAGGAGATTGAAGTTATTAAAATTACACTCACTCGAGAGACGCAGAGTAAGGGGCGATCTGATAGAAGTTTTTAAGTGGATAAAGGGATTTAATAAAGGAGAGGTAGGAAAAGTTCTTACGGCTTTTAACCAGGGTAGAACAAGAAGTAACGGATTCAAGCTGGAAAAGCGTAGATTTAGAAAGGAAATAGGGAAAAACTGGTTCACAAATAGGGTGGTGAATGAGTGGAATGGTCTCAGTAGACAGGTAGTTAGTGCGGAGTCATTAGGGAGCTTTAAAGGGGAGCTGGATAAGTTCATGGATGGGGATGAAAGGTGGATGTAGGTAGTGTTAGGTGACAGGAACTACCACGTGTAGGCCTCGCGGCCTCTTGTAGCTTCCTTATTTTCTTATGTTCTTACTCTCCGCAGTGAGAAGTGGTTCACACTATAATCAAATAGTGAAGTCATAAGACTAGTTTCAATTCTCAATTCAGGTGGTAATCAATGAAAAATCATAATCAATTAATATCATTCAAATAACAAAGGCACCAGGTATAAACTTCTTCATAGGAAGTTCTGGCAACACACAGGAACAGAGGAACACATGTCCAGGACTACAGGAACAGAGGAACACATGTCCAGGACTACAGGAACAGAGGAACACATGTCCAGGACTACAGGAACAGAGGAACACATGTCCAAGTCTACAGGAACAGAGGAACACATGTCCAGGACTACAGGAACAGAGGAACACATGTCCAGGACTACAGGAACAGAGGAACACATGTCCAGGACTACAGGAACAGAGGAACACATGTCCAGGACTACAGGAACAGAGGAACACATGTCCAGGACTACAGGAACAGAGGAACACATGTCCAGGACTACAGGAACAGAGGAACACATGTCCAGGACTACAGGAACAGAGGAACACATGTCCAGGACTACAGGAACAGAGGAACACATGTCCAGGACTACAGGAACAGAGGAACACATGTCCAGGACTACAGGAACAGAGGAACACATGTCCAGGACTACAGCAACAGAGGAACACATGTCCAGGACCACAGGAACAGAGGAACACATGTCCAGGAACAGAGGAACACATGTCCAGGACTACAGGAACAGAGGAACACATGTCCAGGACTACAGGAACAGAGGAACACATGTCCAGGACTACAGCAACAGAGGAACACATGTCCAGGACTACAGGAACAGAGGAACACATGTCCAGGACTACAGGAACAGAGGAACACTATGTCCAGGACTACAGGAACAGAGGAACACATGTCCAGGACTACAGCAACAGAGGAACACATGTCCAGGACTACAGGAACAGAGGAACACATGTCCAGGACTACAGGAACAGAGGAACACATGTCCAGGACTACAGGAACAGAGGAACACATGTCCAGGACTACAGGAACAGAGGAACACATGTCCAGGACTACAGGAACAGAGGAACACATGTCCAGGACTACAGCAACAGAGGAACACATGTCCAGGACTACAGCAACAGAGGAACACATGTCCAGGACTACAGGAACAGAGGAACACATGTCCAGGACTACAGGAACAGAGGAACACATGCCCAGGACTACAGCAACAGAGGAACACATGTCCAGGACTACAGGAACAGAGGAACACATGTCCAGGACTACAGGAACAGAGGAACACATGTCCAGGACTACAGCAACAGAGGAACACATGTCCAGGACTACAGGAACAGAGGAACACATGTCCAGGACTACAGCAACAGAGGAACACATGTCCAGGACTACAGGAACAGAGGAACACATGTCCAGGACTACAGGAACAGAGGAACACAGGACTACAGCAACAGAGGAACACAGGACTACAGCAACAGAGGAACACAGGACTACAGCAACAGAGGAACACATGTCCAGGACTACAGGAACAGAGGAACACAGGACTACAGCAACAGAGGAACACATGTCCAGGACTACAGGAACAGAGGAACACAGGACTACAGCAACAGAGGAACACATGTCCAGGACTACAGGAACAGAGGAACACAGGACTACAGCAACAGAGGAACACAGGACTACAGCAACAGAGGAACACAGGACTACAGCAACAGAGGAACACAGGACTACAGGACCAGAGGAACACATGTCCAGGACTACAGCAACAGAGGAACACATGTCCAGGACTACAGCAACAGAGGAACACATGTCCAGGACTACAGCAACAGAGGAACACAGGACTACAGGACCAGAGGAACACATGTCCAGGACTACAGCAACAGAGGAACACAGGACTACAGGACCAGAGGAACACATGTCCAGGACTACAGCAACAGAGGAACACAGGACTACAGCAACAGAGGAACACAGGACTACAGCAACAGAGGAACACATGTCCAGGACTACAGCAACAGAGGAACACAGGACTACAGCAACAGAGGAACACATGTCCAGGACTACAGCAACAGAGGAACACAGGACTACAGGACCAGAGGAACACATGTCCAGGACTACAGCAACAGAGGAACACAGGACTACAGCAACAGAGGAACACATGTCCAGGACTACAGCAACAGAGGAACACAGGACTACAGCAACAGAGGAACACATGTCCAGGACTACAGCAACAGAGGAACACAGGACTACAGGACCAGAGGAACACATGTCCAGGACTACAGCAACAGAGGAACACAGGACTACAGCAACAGAGGAACACATGTCCAGGACTACAGCAACAGAGGAACACAGGACTACAGCAACAGAGGAACACAGGACTACAGGACCAGAGGAACACATGTTCAAGCCTTCAACAACCCTACCAGGAAATATTTTAGAAACATTCATTCTGTTCAACAAAAAGCAGGCCAAACAAGAGGAAACCAAGAGGACATTGTTATTGATGTGGAACAGAAGAAAAAGCATTATAGCCGCGGTCACACGAGCACTTTTTCCAGCAATTTTCAACCGGCAACACAAACTCGGCTAAAATTGCCATGTTTTTTTAAGACAAACATGCTGGTGTTTTATTCCCGATTTTTGGCTAAAGCATTAAGAAAAAGGCAGCAGCAACAGTAACAAAAGCAGCAATAACAAAATAAAACAAAATAATAGAAAACATAGAAAACAATACAAATGGGGTGCCGTTACAGGAAGGCAAATCCCCAACAACATCAACAGCTGATCTAGTTTCTATATCTTGAATAGTGATGACCTATTATAGTCGATATCTACCGTAGGGGTATATGCATCATTCTTGTGGGTATGATTGGTGAGGGTTAACACTGTACTAACCTCCACTTATTAGATTTGGGATGCAGTAAAAAAAATAAAGCAAAAATAATAAAATATATGAAAGTTAATGTTCATAAAGGCATCAATTATAATTTCCCTCTAATGGTGGTATTAAAAAATGCTGAACTCCAAGGAAATTTGAAACAATCTTATGTGTCATAGATATATGATTATTCAACATGTAACTTCACATATAACCAATATGTATGCCTTACCCTTGCTTTACTGTAGCTACATATATATAAACAGATTGTCTACAAGTGTAATACATACATACTATTACATCCTTTTCCTTCAAACAAGTAAAATTAAAACCTATTGACTCATTTTTCCCTTTTTATGCCAATATTGCACGTCTCATCATTTCTTTTAAAACAAAACAATAGAGAGGCTGCCAAGGAGGCTTCTCACTCTTCCCAGCACAGAGCATGAGCATGAACATCTATACAAGTGTGCAACCATACATGCCCTCCCCTGAACAGAAAAGATGAGTAATGCGTGTCCAGAAACTCACAGTAGTCAAGGCACAGTCCAATATCACCTTTCTGGAACAGCATAAAAAAATAATTGCCCCCCCCCAAATAAAAATCACAAATTACCCGCCCAACCCCCCCAAAAAAAAAATATTCACAACCAAAAAAAGATAATTTCAAACTTTTTTTCCATAACTTTTTCACAAATTGTATTAATTAAAATATACAAGAAACTATATATATTTTTTTCAACTCTAACTTGTTTTCTCCCTTTCAGTATTTTGATTAGGCTATATAATTTCTCTATTTTCCTTTAAAACATTCCTATACACCTCTCATGATATACTATTCCTCCACACACCCATCTATATATCTCTTCATGTACCATAGATAACACTATAGTCGCCACACTGCACTAATGTCGCCAGGTGCCATATATTATGAATTTCACCACTAAAGCATCACTACAGACTTGTATGTGCCATGGAAGAGGCATGTACAGTAGTTTATGTTATGTACCTGTCTTCAGTGACACATAAAAGTCTGTAGTGATGCTAACATTCGTAATATATGGCGCCTGGCGATATTAATGCAGTATGGCGACTATAGTGTTATTGACGGTACCTATATATTTTCCTAATTATATGTAATATTTTCTATTCAAACACCTATACACACTTCTCATAATACTGATGTCTGGCTGATTACAGAGCTTTCCTATGTGCTGTGGTCTCCCCTATCAACACCTATATTACTGGCATATTACTGAGCTGTGTTCAGTGCGTTGTTAAGTGAACATACGTACAAAAATCTACAAGTTAATACACAACCTTACAAGTGTAGAATACTAACTGTCTTTTTGTGGTGATTGTTAGAACATGTATGTATGCCTGTGATCACAAACCCCTGATCTGTGTCATTCAAGGAAAATTGGATACATTGCAAAAAGTTAGGAGTGTGTATAGCCTATTCAAGGTATATATACGTAGTTTGATTTTTGTTCCTTTATCCTCCTCAAAGGGGTGGTACAGTAAAGGTATCAGCTTGTAGCACAGCATAAACCTCTTCAGGATTATGTATATGCTACCGTCAATAACACTATAGTCGCCACTGCACTAAAGTCGCCAGGCGCCATATATTACAAATTTTAGCATCACTACAGACTTGTATGTGCCACTGGAGACAAGTACATAATATAAACTACTGTGCATGCCTCTTCCATGGCACATACAAATCTGTAGTGATGCTAAAATGCGTAATATATGGCGCCTGGCAACATTAGTGCAGTGGCGACTATAGTGTTGTTGACGGTACAAGAATGGGCTGTGACGCAATGCCAGGGATCCTGAAAGCCACAGTAAAGGGTGAAATAACAATAAATAGAACAACAAAATAAACTCAACCACATAAATATAACAAGTTGGTATTAATGCAAGCTATGTCATCATCAATCATGACTGTTTCTCGGCCTGATGCCCGCCAAAGATCTCATTGGTCTGTTGGGTCACGCGGATGAAGGTGGTGCGCTTGGGCAGTTCCTTGAGCTTGCCGGCGCCCGTGTAGGTGCAGGCCGAGCGCAGCCCCCCCAGGATGTCTAGCAGGGTCACATTCACATCCCCCTTGTAGGGTATCTCCACTGACTTGCCCTCACTGGCCCTGCAAAGAAAATATGTCTCGGCTACTACAGGTCTCCCGTACAGAAACTACCTCGTGTAGATCTCACGGCCTCTTGTAGCTTCCTTATTTTCTTATGTTCTTATGGCTACATTCATTCACTTCCCGACATATCATCATCATCATATTTCTGTTTAATGTCAGATTTTCTCATACTGTCTTATGAGGTTAGATGGTCGATGATACGATTCCAATTCTATTGTCGGCGTTCATCATTAAAATTTGTGGCATGAGTTTTATGCCCCGGATGCTCTTCCTGACAAGCATTCACTTCCCGACATGGTATAACAAAATGCAGTGCAATGTCACTGTTATTATTACTTGAAATTGATTACTGTTTGATACTTGATAACAACTTACTAAGTCACATGGTTTTGTAACTATCATGTGAATTACCTCACACTAACTATGAATAGAAAGATGATGTTGTCTTCTCCATGATAGTGACAGTTCAAATGTTACCTTACTAGCTGTGTCATATAACACTTTTATCTGAACTCTGTCCACATCAAATAAGTCAACTAATGGGTAGTTAACCCCTTCACGCCCAGATCTTTCCTTTGCTATAAAAAATTGAATGTTGTCGAGCACTAAAATTACAAAAAGTAACTGAATATACCAAATTATTTAGTCGACAAGGATACTAAACAGGTCATATCTATAAAATATTGCTTATTATCACTAAAAATTGTCTAATGGAACCCAAATTACAATGGAAATTACGCTCTGGGTCTCAAGGTGTTAATCTTAGTAAACCGATCAATCTATTTAGCATACCTTTAATTTTACGTACATATGTCTATCAATCGTATTCCTTTATCTATCTATGGAATATCTATCTATCTAATATCTACCTATATCTAATATTTATCTATCTAAGTATGTAAGTCTATGTCTATACTCTCCTTCAAGGGGTCTCAAGGGGTTAAATCCTCCTCACCTGTATTCAGCCACCTTTCCTGAGTATTTCTGCATGGCGGTAGCACTGGACATGCCATAGAACTGTTTGAACTTTCTGCCGTTGCGTTCGATCACCTCTCCTCCTGACTGGTCATGGCCGGCAAGCATCCCGCCCATCATCACAAAGTCTGCGCCGGCGCCAAAGGCCTTCGCGATGTCACCAGGGCACGTGCACCCTCCATCCTGCGGCAAAGGGAGTAGCAGTGAGTAATAAGAACATGATAAGTAATAAGATAAGCACATGATGTAGTAAGGCTAAGTATTGAGAGTTAGGACAGACAGCAAAAGGAGACGAAATACATGTTGTAGATAATGGATTGAGGGCAGGAATGAGCTGCAGGATAGTATAAAAACATAAGAACATAAGAAAATAAGGAAGCTACAAGAGGCCGCGAGACCTACACTAGGTAGTTCCTGTTACTTAACACTACCTACATCCACCTTTCATCCCCATCCATGAATTTATCTAGCCTCCCTTTATAGCTCTCTAATGACTCCGCACTAACTACCTGTCTACTGAGTCCATTCCAATAATTTACCACCCTATTTGTGAACCAGTTTTTCCCAATTTCTTTTTTAAATCTACACTTCGTACCACAGCTTCTATATTTTTGTATGTTATGGTTCTTAAATACCCTCTATAAACTTAGGTCACTTCGTACCGAGATGATGTGACCCCCCAGGCCATGGGCAGCATCAGCACACTCCAGCACGGCAGACAGCTGGGGGTACCCGACGCCGGCCTTCTTGCGGGTGGTGCACACGGAGCCGGGACCGATGCCCACCTTGATGATGTCTGCGCCGGACAGTATCAGCTCTTCTACCATCTCCCCGGTGACCACATTGCCGGCCTGGGGGGGAGACAGGCAGGGGTTTAGGGGTGATTGGGTTTATGCTGAGAGAGAAAGAGAGAGAGATACTGGAAGGGGAAGACAAGCACGGGTGGGTAACTGTGTTTATGCTTAGAGAGAGAGAGAGAGACTGGGAGGGGAAGACAAGCACGGGTGGGTAACTGTATAGAGTAGTAGTAGAGAAAGGTAGTAGTAGAGGGTAATTGTGTTTATGCTGAGAGAGAGAGAGAGAGAGAGAGAGAGAGAGAGAGAGAGAGAGAGAGAGAGAGAGAGAGAGAGAGAGAGAGAGAGAGAGAGAGAGAGAGAGAGAAGAGAGAGAGAGAGGAGAGAGAGAAGAGAGAGAGAGAGAGAGAGAGAGAGAGAGAGAGCGAGAGCGAGAGCGAGAGCGAGAGCGAGAGCGAGAGCGAGAGAGAGAGAGAGAGAGAGTCAACAGATAGATGGTTCAACAATAAATCAGAGATAGCAAAGGATATTTTCTGCAGCTTCCTAATAAAATACATTCGGTGAACACTAAGATAAAATGTCCAGTAAAGTAACTCTGTATGGAATAACTTATACAGATTCTTTGAAAATAACTCTTGAATTACTTACCAGAATGGTGTGGTCAGGGAAGTTCTTGCGGACTTTTCTCACATACTCAACAAACATTTCTGAGTAGCCGTTTGCAACATCCAGACAAATGAACTTAATCTGGAAAATGAATCAGTAAAAATATAAAATTAGTACATATTTTTATGGCAACAAGTTAACAAAAATTAAAGTTATTGCCAAGTGTTGATAAAAATATACAGTAGTTACTATCTAAGTGCCTACCTATGTAAAAAAAATTATAATAAGTATGTAATAGCATATTGAGTTGCTTCACCTCCGGCAGCAATTACTTGAAACTTGCAAAATAGTCTATCCCATAAAAAATAAAAAATATATAAAAAATCTAAGTCTATCGCGTTGCTTCACCTCAGGCAGCAATTACTTGAAACTTGCAAAAATAGTCTATCCCATAAAAAAATAAAAATATATAAAAAATCTAATACAGTAAAACCTCTCGTATTCGGACTCTCATTATTCGGACTTTTTTTTTTGGTCGAAATTTCCTAGCTATATATACCTAGATTTTTTTTTTTTTTTTTTACATATCCCCCCATATATAATCCCCCCATTATTCGGATCCTTGCATTACTCGGACCACTCCTTCGCCCAATTAGTCCGAATATGAGAGGTTTTACTGTAGTCTGTCGTGCTGCTTCACCTCCGGCAGCTGCGCGAGGATGTGTTGCAGACGGTCCCAGTCAGAGTCGGAGGTGCCCGAGGAGGCCGCCACAAAGCCCAGCACCTCCTTGTTGTTGTCCCCAAAGTCCTTCCACTGCTCGTAGCTGTAGTGCTTGTGGATGGCGGTGAAGCATTTGTGCTGAAAAATTAAAAACACTTCGTAACCTTTGAACAGAACTCTGATCCCATACCAATGTTCAAAGTGAAGTAAATTATCTAAAAAAATCAAAAACACTTCATAACCTTTGAAGAGAACTTTGATCCCATACCAATGTTCAAAGTAATGTACATTCTCTAAGTAGTAACTCAAAATGTATCCCATACTAAGGTTCAGATGTTTCTTCGTATATTTCTTAGTTTCTTTGTGTTTATTCGTTCTTTCAAATATTCTGAGAGTAATAAATAAATAAAAATGTCACTGCAATGAGAGACAAAAAGGGATGACATAAGCCTTCCTTATTTATATCAACTAACACAAGCCACAATGTCTGAACTAGGATTCCATACCAAGGTTCAAAGTAATGTACGTTCTCTAAGTAGTAACTCAAAATGTCACTGCAATGAGAGACAGCAAGGGATGACATAAGCCTTCCTAACTTTGATCCCATACCAAGGTTCAAATGTTTCTTCGTATATTACAGTACTTAGTTTCTTCGTGTTTATTCCTTCTTTCAAATATTCTGAGAGTAGTAAATCAAAATGTCACTGCAATGAGAGACAGCAAGGGATGACATAAGCCTTCCTAACTTTGATCCCATACCAAGGTTCAAATATTTCTTCGTATATTACAGTACTTAGTTTCTTCGTGTTTATTCCTTCTTTCAAATATTCTTAGAGTAGTAAATCAAAATGTCACTGCAATGAGAGAGGCAGAAAGGGATGAGTTTGACATAAGCCTTCCTTACTTATATCAACTAACATAAGCTGCAATGTCTAAACTTATTCACTTTGTTGACACTGATATCAATGATGAAATAGCGTATCAATATCTAGGTTATGAACTTTCATGCATGATAACAATGTAGGCATCTCTTATCTATTTATCTGATCAATCAATTCTGGAATGACTAGGTGATGCCAGTATGTATATTATATGTACATGTGTATATGTATGATGATGAAGAAGAAGTATATGTATGATGAATCTGTATAGTTAGCATATCTAATCATAGAAATTCGACAGATATTTCATTGTACTGTATCGCTGAACTCAATACTTTTTCAGCTCTTTGGAACACAAGAGAATGAATACAATATGGAACACAAATGTATAGAGTAGAATACAGCAGAATAAGGGGTAAATATGCACCTCAGAGACTATGTACAACTTTCTCTGTAAAAGATGTAAATATAATAGCAAGCACATGAAAAAATATGCATCCAAGAATGAATACATGAGCAGAATTAACCTTGACAGGGCAGTATGTGACAATGCCAAGAGGGAAAGGGCAAAGATTGTGGCAGATATAATAATAATAATAATAATAACAATAACAATAATAATAATAATAACAATAAAAAGAAAGGGTAAGAGGTTGTGACAGATATGACAGCCATGGAATCCGGAGCCTAATATAATAACTAATAAAATAATAACCTAACCTAATTAATAACTCTGGATTCATGCTCTACTGGATCATCAATAAAGGGACATATTAGGGAAGGATAAATACTTAGCTACGAGGCAGAGGGAATTCCTAAAAAAGCCTACTGGTAGGGAACAACTTTGTAGCTACTTATCAAGAGCTTCAGGGATTCATAAACAAAATAGGTTAGTGGTGCATAGAACAAACATACAAATACAAGAGAGAGAGAGAGTGGGGGGGGAGAGAGAGAGAGAGAGAGAGGAGAGAGAGAGAGAGAGAGAGAGAGAGAGAGAGAGAGAGAGAGAGAGAGAGAGAGAGAGAGAGAGAGAGAGAGAGAGAGAGAGAGAGAGAGAGAGAGAGAGAGAGAGAGAGAGAGGAGAGAGAGAGAGAGAGAGAGAGAGAGAGAGAGAGAGAGAGAGAGAGAGAGAGAGAGAGAGAGAGAGAGGAGAGAGAGAGAGAGAGAGAGAGAGAGAGAATGAAAACGAGAAAATATATAAAAATTTATGTGAATGAATATACTTCTTTGTGACTGCTAAATAAGGTCTTAGCAATAATTACACCTAAATAACACAGTCTACAACCACATCTAACTTCTTTTACAAGTGTACAGATGAAATCAAGTGACTACAGTATTGAGGGGACATAAGGCATTGCTGCAAACATGGGGATAAAACTGTAAACATCTCAATTCTAAAACACTACTAATGCTAACCTTCTGCCGAGGACATCCTAGATTTCCCCTGTAACAGAAAAATGACTTTATTTCTGGACAAGAACATTCAGCTATCTACAAATCTACATGAACTAAACGGCCACAAAATGCACTGCCCAACACAAAACACATAAACTTTGGAAAAAAACCAAGTAACGCAAATCTCTCGTAAAGTTCTTGGAAGGTGCTAAGTCTAGGCTAATCAATTTAACCTCTTGAGGGCCAGAACGTAATTTCCATTGTAATTTAGGTACCATCAGAATATATTAATGAATATAAGCAACATTTTATGGATGTGACCTGTTTAGTATCCTTGTCCACTGGTTCATTTGATATACGTATTAAGTTACATTTCGTAATTTCATGGGTAACCACAGACGATTTTATATAGCAAAGGAAAGATCTGGACGTGAAGGGGTTAAGTTGAGCACCTAAAAGCTCATACTAACAACAGAATCATTCAAACACTGCATGGTACTGACTGTGTTTGGTCAATATCTCAGCACAACAGGGAAAGTAATAAAGGTTAATTACCATACAAATATTTTGATATATTAAAAACAACACTGTTTCATCATTGTTTTGAAGGATACAGTGAGGACTATTTATTATTATTATTATTATTATTTCATACACTGATATTTGAAGAGTTTGCTGCTTCCTTCCTCCTTGGTTCTGTTTGGTGTGAAAGTAAATAAGAGATGTCTATTGATTTTACTATACAAAACAAACGGTAGTGCTATGATACCATATTAACATAGACTATTGTTAGGCTAGAGTACTAAAACAATAAATATGGTTATACTATATGCATCTTTCTATAAAAAAAATTCCCTTTCTCCTATGAAGTGTGCCAACCAAGAAGAAGAAACAGACAATGAATACTCTATATTTCATTCCACCTATTATGGTCATTCCACCTATTATGGGGCCTGTTTCAATTATTTTCAAGTGGGTGATCACAGTGGGAAAGTTTTGTCCATGGTTGCACACTCAAGCCTGTCTGTCTGTCTGTCTGTCTATGTGCAAGAATATGATGATTTGAATTTGTCAGGCGACTCCGCGGCCACTTAATAAGATGTTTGTTATTTTGTTAGCAGGAGCATCAAAGTTGAGAATGGATATACTACATATGTTGCTTGACTTGAGTTTTTTTTGTTGTGAGGTGACCATACAATACCTGCAAATCATATTCTAGTTTTGGTCTTATCATAGTAGTGATTATGAAGTATTTTCTTAATCCCATATTTATTTTTATCCATTAAATAAAAGGTTACTCTTATGATTCAGTATACAGTAAAACCTCTCGTATTCGGACCCTCATTATTCGGACTTTTTTTTTTTTTTTTTTTTAAGGGGATCAAAATTTCCTAGCTATAATTTTACACCTATATATATATATATATATATATATATATATATATATATATATATATATATATTTTTTTAGGAATCGAAATTTCCTAGCTATATTTTTTTTTACATATCCCCCCATATATAATCCCCCCATTATTCGGATCCTTGCATTACTCGGACCACTCCTTGGCCAAATTAGTCCGGATATGAGAGGTTTTACTGTATATCATTAACTATTCTTTATAGATGTACTCTGATCTGTTCACTTTTAATTGTTATAATGAAATTTCCCAACTTGTAGGTGCACTTAAGGCTGATTCACACTGGCCTTTTTTCGGCATTTTTATAGGACGAGAAGTCGGTCTCTTGAAAGACCGAGCAGGTCTGCTTGGTGTGTGATTTTTTTTGAAAACCTATTGCGATCATGACACCAGCCCCAGACCCAGACCCCTTCTCGTCATATAAAAATGCCGAAAAAACACCAGTGTGAATCAGCCTTTAGGTCTCTATCCACTTTTCCACATTTCCAATACATGGCATTTACAGTCGGCTCAAAAAAACTTAGGACGCCAACAAACTTAGGACGGGAATAACGTCCTTAGCTTTTTTGCCATTTTTGGTGGGAGCGATTGAATTTTTTACATTTTTTGTATATCTGGCAGTGCATTAGTGTGTCTGCTGTAGATTCCTCGCTGCTGCCCGTTCTGTATCCTCCATGTCATCATAGGAAGAGGTTGTTGTGTTTGGCATTTACGTACTTAAGTGTTCAGTTACATTCCCCATCTTTTACTCCATTCACATAATTACCTTAAATCTGCAAGTCTTCACAATCTTTGCAGTTTCTTATTATCCTCATTAACTTACCATTAACAGCAAACAGACTTACCTATATAACTATTTACTCCTTCTGGCAGGTCATTTATGAATACACATTTTCAGCCACTAAGTTTCCTTCCATTTTAAGTGACAGATGAAACATGTTGATTTACTCTTTACTTTACAGGAACTACCACGTGTAGGTTTCACGGACTCTTGTAGCTTCCTTATTTTCTTATGTTCTTACTCCTGTTACTCTTGGCCCCTGTTGACTAGAGAACCAACCCCTTACACTGCATTACCTGACAGGATTACTACCTCATGCTTACCCTTGTATTTACCTAGTTGTATTTACCTATATAGTTGTGTTATACAGGGCCTGAGCTACACTCGTATGGTCCCGTCTCCGTATCTACATTAATCCAGTCTTTCTTTCAACTGGTGTATATTATTTGCCGATTTCACCTTCTCATTTAGTCCATTCCAAACTTTTACATTTCTATGAGGGAAGCTGTACTTCTTTATGTTGTTCAGGCATCTCCCTTTTCCTAATTTTTTTGCATTTTGCATGTCCTCTTGTGTATCGACGACCTTCTCTTTGCTTCAGAGTCTTGTGTTTGTGTCTCACCGTTGCTGGCTTCTGAGGATAGGACTGAGGGTTCACAAATAGGGTGGTAAATGATTGGAATGGACTCAGTAGACAGGTAGTTAGTGCAGTCATTAGAGAGCTTTAAAGGGAGGCTAGATCAATTCATGGATGGGATGAAAGGTGGATGTAGGTAGTGTTGAGTAACAGGAACTACCTCGTATAGGTCTCGCGGCCTCTTGTAGCTTCCATATTTTCTTATGTTCTTATGTTCTTATGAAGGAAGAAAATACACCAGGCATTACGATCCTTACCTTGGCAAGAGCTTTGGCCATCTCGAAGGTACCCACGGTGTCCATGTTGGCGGCTATGACGGGCGTGCCAGTCCAGGTCTGCTTGGAGTTCCTGAAGGTTATGGTCCTCATCAACTCTACCTGAAACATAAAAACATAAGAAAATAAAGAAGCTATCAAAACTTTAAAAAAAAAAAAAAAAAAAAAAAAAAAAAAAAAAAAAAAAAAATAATAAAAAAAATATATATATATATTAAAAAAAAAAAAAAAAAATCATATATAAAAAATCCAAAAATCTAAAAAAAAAAAATTTTAATAAAAAAAAATCTAAAAAAAAAAAAAAAAAAAAATGGTAGTTTATATTTTCTTATTTTTGTAAGTTTGTTTTATCTATCTCTATCATTATCTATCTATCTATACAGTATATATATATTATATATATATATATATATATATATATATATATATATATATATATATATATATATATATATATATATATATATATATATATATATATATATATATATATATATATATATATATATATATATATATATATATATATATATATATATATATATATATATATATATATATATATATATATATAAAATTATGAATGTTACTAACTCTTGAACTATTTATATATCAGTCAATGTGAAGAGATTCAGTAGTGTGTCTCTCTGTGTTGCATGGATCACGCTGCCCACCAATACAAAGCCTACATCTACTATGTGCATGTACCAGAATGGGTTTTGCATGGATTGTTCAAAACAAGTTTAATTGAGTCTCGTTAGCGCCATTGACAGCTGTAAATGTTATTGCCTAATGTCTAGCTATGCTTTGGCGTGCAAGATTTGTGCGCTGCTCACTCGCTGACCTCAGCACACCGCGCTGCGAGTGGCGCTGACGGGCCAAATATCTGTCACACGTCAAAATCGGGTCGGTACCTTAATTCCCCTTTCCTGATCTCTTTCCCATAGCATAAATGGAGAGAAAAGGAAGGGGGAATTAAGGTACCGACCCGATTTTGACGTGTGACAGATTTAGCTCGCCAGCGGCGCTGACGGTCACACGCTGACTCCAGGCTGAAGGGTCTCTTTTCCAGGGTCATATAGTAATATGACCCTGCTCTTTTCCTTGCTTGCCTTGTGCTGACTCGCAAACATTCAATCAGCTAAAAGCAGACGCGTTTTTATCTCCCTCCCTACACGCCATATCACATGACGCGCCAATCATCTCTTCACGCCATATCACAGGTTGCGCCAATCATCTCTTTCAAGCTGTTGATTACTAAAGTAATGATTGGAGAAGTCTTCCGCCTCGCCTGGCGTGTGGCACTAAGTCTAATTAAATAATAATTGGACGCGCTGGCCGGCGGCTATTTTTATAATGGATTTAAAATGTTTCAGAAACACTGATCTGTAAAGACATACAAGAAGTTGTGTGGTGATTCTTCATCGGTCATCCCTGCCAAGGTCATGTGTGTGTGGCAGGGCGCCGCGGCGGTGTAACCTACACCTGCAGGCTGCCAGGCCACGGCAGGCCGCGGCAGGCCATCTACTGTACACACTTGTAAAGCAGACCATTGAACCGCACTGCCCTCCACCACCACATGCTACAACTTACCTCTGAACGACTTTTCAGGGTCGATCGTTTGGGTCGTAGAAGAACATCCTTGAAGTCCAATTTGATGTCATTATCAATGCGAGGCATCCTGTAGATTTCAGTCAGCAGACAGTGACACACGCGCACTACCACCCACTCGGCTGGTTGCTGCTCCACTGCGACTGCCTGGCAGTGCCTGCCGCTACCTGGCAGTGCTGCCGCTGGCACTGCACGCCGCTGTTGCCAGTCACTGCCAGACAACCTTTATGTCAATCCGACATAGCGAGTAAAAACTATATGTATAAATCAATAGCCATAGGTTATCCGACCATTCGAGATGAGGACATCGCCAAAGATGTAGTAGGCCTGCCTGCCCGACATTACGCTCTGCTGGTGCTATTAACCCTTGAGGAATTTGCAATACAGTAAACCCTCTCTAATTCGATCTGGGACGAATTAGCCTAAAGTCTCAAATTGAGCTATGTATCATGCATACACTTGGATCATAAAATCTAAAGTTCTCTAGGCTGGGCTAAGGCCCCAATGTTTCAAGATCCTAAATACGCCCCTAGTGTCTCTCCCTTGCCCTGACAACGACCCAACAGCTCATGGTTCCTGGGCCAGGTCAGTATGCCTCTCCCCTCTCCTCCCCGTGATCGTACATACACTGCCCCTGTGTAATGTCCTTGTAGCAGTGGCTGCGTCCCTGCAATACTTACCCTATGAACCACCTCCCTGCTCTGTCCAACACACCTTCCACACGCATGGCAGCTCCTTAACCCCACCTCTCCATCCCTTTCTTAGTCTTCCCCTCTCTACTCCATGTGATCTATATATTTTCTTAATCATTCTCTTCTCATCCATTCTTTCAATAGTCTCTAGTCTCAGTAGTCTGCACCCTGTAATAAGCTATGTCAAGTCTCCACACATCTCTCACCCTGTTGCTCCTCGCTATCAAGCCACGTAGGCGAGAGGGGGGGCAGGTTGCATCGAGGGTAGGTTGCATCATTGCCCCTAACTCGCATTAACTTTTTTTTATTATTATTATTGTTGTAGTTGTAGTAGTAGTTTATAGTAGTAGTAGTAGTAGTATTAGTATTAAGACGATGTACGTGTGATAACATGCGTTAGAGGCAATGATGCAACCTGCTCCGCTCTCCCCTATACCTCACCCCTGGTCAAGCATGTGATCTCCACCACTTGTCTTTCCCTTGCCTGTGTATTCAATGTTTATGCCTCTCAGCCTTACAGAACAGTTGCAGTTTTCAATTATCCACTTTTAACTCAGGAGAAAGTATTATCACTATCCAATTTTAAAATGTTTTCAGAGAAGGGTCGCATCCTTCATAGCCATAACAGTAATGAAAAGTGCAATGTGGACTTTAAATAAATTTTTTACTTTATCTTTTGAAATAGTTCCACAGCTTATTTTCACCAATTCCATTCCACTGTTCTACCCTATTAACCAGGGTAGAACAAGAAGTAACAAATTCAAGCTGGATTCAAGCTGGAAAAGCGTAATTTAAAACAGAAATAGGGAAAAACTGGTTCACAAATAAGAGTGGTAAATGATTGAAATGAACTCAGTAGACAGGTAGTTAGTGCGGAGTCATTAGAGAGCTTTAAAAGGAGGCTAGATAAATTCATGGATGGGGATGAAAGGTGGATGTAGGTAGTGTTAGGTAACAGGAACTACCACGTGTAGGTCTCACGGCCTCTTGTAGCTTCCTTATTTTCTTATGTTCATTCCAACTGGACAAAACAAATACAGGCATCTTTGAAAATCAGATGTATGTATACTTTCCATCAAATTTTATGTCACTCCACATAACTTAGTACATCATATTACTACATGTCAACAGGACTGGCGGACTGATGGATTTAGCCTAAAGAATGAAAGGCCTACAAGAAAGTAGTGCCATTGTAAACATGAGAAGCTGCGTGACGATCAGTAAACAAACAAACACAGGCATCATGATCACTGCTGCTTTTGGAGTCGATAAAAAAACTGAAACTTTGATAAAATTCTAGTGTCCTTTCCCGCCCTTATTAGTGGGCTTTTTTCTTCCAGACCTTCACAGATCCTTTCAAATACCTCCAAAACGTAATTATAAAGTGGGGGAGAGGAAAGAAAAAGGGAAAAAAAGTACTAACCTAACCTGGTATAATTCTAGTTCTTTCTCGCCCTTAGGTATCGCTAGGAGGTTATTGGTAAGGTTGTTATATTGAGGTTAAGCAAGTAAAAAAAAAAAAATTCTCTCTACCCCACTTTATAATTGCGTTTTAGAGTTATCTGAAGGGATATCTGTGAAGGTCTGGAGGAAATAAGCCCACTAATATGGGCGGGAAAGGACTCCTAAAATTTTACTGAAACTTTTAGACTGCATGTAATCAATGTGATTAATACCAAGACCTGGCATAAAGTAGAAAAGCTGACTTCAAGCAATACAAAACATAAGGTGCTACTTATTCAATTATCTAGTATTTACATCATTGCTTACATCTACGGAGGCTTTCAAAATGTAATGCACAAGTTATATTCACAATACCTAAACTAGAATAAAAATAATACTTTTCTTGGATTCTTGTCCGCTGAAACACAATTAACCCCTTGAGACCCAGAACGTAATTTCCATTGTAATTTGGGTACCATAAGACGATTTTGATTAATATAAGCAATGTTTTATAGCTATAACCTGTTTAGTATCATTGTCAACTAACTAATTTGGTATATTCAGTGACTTTTCGTAATTTTATGGCCAAGAACTTACATTTTTTTAATAGCAAAGGAAAAAAATGGGCGTGAAGGGGTTAAATGGAACTTCCCGTGTCAAAGAAGTTGGCGCATTACAGCAATGTAATTATGTACACCAAACGCTGTCCACATTGAAAACAAACAAATAAAAAAATCACGAGGATTTGGCAGGGGGAAAAAAAAAAAAATCTGAGGGAAGCAGGTAATCTCGTCTTATGTCTAATATGACTTTTTGGTGCCTTTTTAAGAAAAAAATGAATATAGGCCTCCTTTGCTGCATGTATACCTTCCTTTCTTAAACAAGACTCAACATGATTACAAAGTATGACAAGGAGAGGATTTTCTTTTACTATAGCGTGAAAAAGCAAGTGGCATGTTTATGAGTGTCCCAGGAATGCAAATAAGCTGGCTGAAATGAAAAGCTTCCATGATTTTTCTGTTTAGCAATGGATGGTTGGAAGGCAAGCATAAGCCTCATGTTATCTGCCTCCAAGAAACTTTCCTTACTCACCCCACTGTACTTTCCTTACTCACCCCACTGTCCCAATTCCCAATTTGTGATCTCCTTCCCCCAACAAATACACATCCTTCCTCTGATCTAACCCTACTGCTATAACGTTCCGTTCCTTTCCCCTTCCCGCACCGTTTCACTCTTTCTCTGTAACCCCTCCCCTTTATTATGCTTTGCCATAGTGCCATATGACCTCTGATGTTTGGCACATTTTCCCTTTTTTTGCATTAATTCAATTCAATCTGCACCCCATGTCCTGCAGCCGGAGGGGAAGGGGAAGAACCCAGAACCTTAGCCACTCAACGAAACTCTAAGAGGAACACTGAATTGACTGAGTTCACAAACCTGACAACTTTCATAAGAACATAAGAAAGCTACAAGAGGCCGTGAACAGTTACATTCACAATACTACCATCCTTTATCACTCAAGCAGCTGCTGAAGAAGTGGAAAATTATACTGTAGGATATGGGGAAAAAAGAAAATTCATAAGAGTTCAAATACCAAACACAAGTGCTTACCCAAATGTACACTGAAACTTTCTCAATTCACTTAACATGATTTATTTCAACATGTCTATAATATAAAGTGCAATAGTACCTGCTCAAAAGAATGAAGAAAATATATATCAGTAACTATAAAGTATGTATAAATACAGTTTCTTCTGGACTAAAACAAATAAATTTTAAGATATGTTTTTAGCCTTTGCAGAATGAATCCCTCAGCAAGTGGGGGACAGTTCCCTTTAATGCCACATAGCCTCAATGGTTGCCTCTGCTCCATGCATGACATGGAACACTATAGTCTATTTTATCTATTATGGTCAAATTGCACTAAGGAAGCCACGCCCCCTGCGGCAGGGGGCGTGGCTTCCTTAGTGCATTTTGACCATAATAAATAAAATAGACTATAGGTGAGGCAGGGTCACCACCACCAAGTTCTCGACGGTCACCCTTGCCTGACCTGACCCTTGAACAGACGGGTCGCGGGGCGGAACACAAGCCTATCAACACAATCAACACAGGTAGCTTAACTAACACGAAATATAAACTATGTTAGGAATGTTTGCCATGTAAAACCGAAAAACATCAATACACTGAATAATCATTTTGTACCAATATGGCATGCAATCTAAGGTCCAGGTTTTAACAATGTTCATGACAGGTGCAGACAGGAGTTTCGGACACGCCAGACAGCCTGGGGGATATATGCAGCACAAGGGTTCAAATATTCCATAAATAATCCAGTGATGCAAGCCACTCGGGTGACCACTGAGTCTTTGCGTTGCTCTCGAGGTGCTATGGGCGAGTCTGTTATGGTGAGATTATCTGGAGCTCCACACACGGTATTATAAGACTCGTAACAGTAACTCTTAACTCTCCCGGTAACTTGTACCCGTCTGTTATGGTGAGATTATCTGGAGCCTCCACACAGTATTATAAGCCTGTGCCCAGTACCTCCTACCTGTCACTGCACTCCTTGACTTCCTACACATACAGTAACCTTGTACCTAGCAAACCTGAGTGCCATGTTCGTATTTACGTTTGGGAGGATACTCTACGCATTGATTTCTAAAGCATTTACTTGTGTCGAATTGAAATATATAGTCTATAACAATGATGTTTTATTCAATGATAATATGTCTAATAAAATAGCTACATGCAACTGACTAAGCCAGATAGTTAATCGCTACGCTCCTAGATTCCTCGTTTCTTCAATGAAACTGACAGTATCATGTAGGAAGAATATTTTGAAAGCATATCATTTCAACTTTTGGTTATTCCTTCCTTAGCAAAATTCCAAATGTTTTGTTTTGGTGGCATCAATAGAAGAAATCACTGCAAGCATTAAAACAACTCCCTTCAGCCTTACTTATATTGGCGACGCTTCAACTCGCAACAAAAGATAAACAACACTAGCCTTTCCCTGCTATTCTAGTGCTGTGGAGTATTTTTTAGAGAGATTTATAGCACTCTCTTTGACTATAACTGTAATTATCACTTTTCACAATGGTATGTCTGTCTTTCCCTGCTATTCTAGTGCTGAAGAGTATCTTTTAAAGGAGATTTTTAGCACTCTTTTACTATAATTGTAACTTATCAATTTTCACAATGGTATGTCTGTCCATCCGAGCGCCTGGTGTCTTGCAAGGCCACAAAGGGTGCCAACTCTGCCTCATCCCGGGTCTGAAGCTTGGGACTTTAAATATTCAAAGTCCAAAACTAAAGAACAGCCATCCTCGCACTGAAGGATCATCATCATCAGCCTTTTGGTTGCAGTGTGCCACTTAGGTTGTATCACAGAAAATGCTGATTTTGCCAGGCTGGGGTTTGTTGCATTGGTGGCAGATGTGTACATAGTTCTATACATACCCCCTACCAGACATTACATCATTTACAGTAAGGAATTATAATACTTCTGCTCTTGTAATTAAATGCCGAGGTACTACATATACACACTATTGTCAGCTTTGAATATAGGCGGAGAGAAGTCGGTGATAACTTTATAAAGCAAGCTGTACATAAAATGGTCTGAACAGTTCATATCTCCAGACAGAGATCTTCACTAGTTACAAATAAATTAACACGAACTGTGGATTTTCAGCACGCAAACATAACCTGTCAACAGCATCGCAGAAGGACACACAAAAGAATGGATATCACGTGTATAATGCATACAGACTGCTACACAAGGAGGCACAACTACCACTGAACCCTAGTAACTACAACCAAAACCATGATGACATTGAATCGGCCAATTTTTTAAACATGGATTTGGGCTAAGCTAAGACTTAACCCTGGCTTTAAACAGACATTTCCGATTTTTAAACATTTTTTCCGGGGGTTATATAAAATATCATTAGACTTGGATGTTGGACAGGGTCGTGGGTGTCTAACTATTCCAATACGCTTTTTGTTAGTCTTTGACCAATCTGAGACTAAACCCCCCCCCCCGGAAAAATGTAAAAAAACCTGAAACGTCTGTCTAAAGCCATGGTTAGTCTTAGGTTAGCCCAAGTCCATGTTTAAAAAATCGGCCCATAATTTCCTGGCAACCTATGGGAGGAAAAATAATAAAGAACCAAACCGTGACCACTTATCTGGCCGCCTACTGGTGAGCACACTGAACATGCTGCCCGCCCATAGGATGGTGCTCGTCGTCCTCGTCGTAGCAGTGGCCCCGGGAACCCCCTGGACCATTCTCATCATACTCGTTCATGTTCACCTCCTCATGGTCGGCGGGGATCTCCTCGGCAGCGGGACGGCCCCCCAACAGACCCTCAAGCTCCTGTAAATGTAAGAACGTAAGAATATAAGAACAGAAGGAAGCTAAAGAGGCCACGAGACATAAGAACATAAGAAAATAAGGAACCTACAAGAGGCCGTGAGACATAGGAACAAAAGAAAACAAGGAACCGACAAGAGGCCATGAGACATAAACATAAACACATAAGAAAATAAGTAACCTACAAGAGCCCTTGAGACATAACATAAGAAAATAAAGAAGCTACAAGAGGCCACGAGACATAAGAACATAAGAAAATAAAGAAGCTACAAGAGGCCACGAGACATAAGAACATAAGAAAATAAGGAAGCTACAAGAGGCCACGAGACATAAGAAAATAAGGAAGCTACAAGAGCCCTTGAGACATAACATAAGAAAATAAAGAAGCTACAAGAGGCCACGAGACATAAGAACATAAGAAAATAAGGAAGCTACAAGAGGCCACGAGACATAAGAACATAAGAAAATAAGGAAGCTACAAGAGGCCTTGAGACATAACATAAGAAAATAAAGAAGCTACAAGACATAAGAACATAAGAAAATAAGGAAGCTACAAGAGGCCACGAGACATAAGAACATAAGAAAATAAGGAAGCTACAAGAGGCCACGAGACATAAGAACATAAGAAAATAAGGAAGCTTCAAGAGGCCGCGAGACCTACACGTGGTAGTTCCTGTAAGGGTGTTCAGGTGATGCTAATAATAATTTTATTCTCACCCGAAGGCATAAAGGAAAAACGACAACATAATACATAGACATGACGGAATGAACTGAAGTACTAAAGCAAATAAAAGATAATATATACATGTGGGTGGGTGTAATTAATGCTAATAAGGATGTAAGGACACAGCCAACGTGTATATTTTTAAAGGAAATTCATTACCATTGGAAAAGAAATACACAGAAAGCATAGGATTATTAGAAAAAATATTAGAGATGATATATATTGGCATTTTACATCCTTATCTAGATTAATACAGCAGCAGATGTACGAGAGAGAGAGAGAGAGAGAGAGAGAGAGAGAGAGAGAGAGAGAGAGAGAGAGAGAGAGAGAGAGAGAGAGAGAGAGAGAGAGAGAGAACTAACAAAAAGCTGAATAATCATAAAGGACATGGCACAATGCACTGTTTGAAGTACATAATCAAGCTTCAAGAATGTAACAACACATATTCATACATACTTTTAATTTTCCTTCAGGGGCAAAGTAGTTTTCTGGGAAATCGACTTCAATGCGAATATAAAGATCTCCTTTCTCGAATGGATTCTTGTAGATCGGCATGCCCTCCCCCACGATGCCACGCACACACCCTGAAAGAGGAGCAAGTGACACATCAAAATCATAGTAAATATCAGTTAACCCCTTCACGCCCAGATCTTTCCTTTACTATATAAAATCGTCTGTTGTTAGCCATAAAATTACGAAAAGTAACTGAATATACCAAATAAGCTAGTGGACAAGGATACTAAACAGGTCATATCTATAAAACATTGCTTACATTCATAAAAAATCGTCTATGGTAGCCAAATTACAATGGAAATAATGTTCTGGGCCTCAAGGGGTTAACGTGCGGCGAGTATAGGCTGGTTTATGGAGATCACAGACAGAAGAACGTGAGTCAGATAATTGTTTGCAGATGGTACAGCACTTTTTACAGATAGCAGGGAGAAAGAGTCTACACAATATATTTACATCATTTAGAAGTGTGCAACAGAAGTAAGGTGAAAGTGAATGTAGCCCAGAGTAAAGTGATATGCAGCATGGAAGTAGGTATAGGTATCAAGAGAGTGACATGTATATTAACCCCTTCACACCCAGATCTTTCCTTTGCTATATAAAATTGTCTGTTGTTAGCCATAAAATAACGAAAAGTAACTGAATATACCAAATTAGTTAGTCGACAAGGATTCTAAACAAGTTATATCTATAAAATATTACTTATATTCACTAAAAATCATCTAATGGTAGTCATATTACAATGGAAATTACGTTCTGGACCTCAAGGGGTTAAAGGGTACTCACCACGGCTGGTATGTTCTGAGGAGGGAACTTTTCACAGTGGACACAACATTCACATGACCATTAAATCAAGTTACCTGGAACTAAAACTGAGCCCGGTGGATGGTTGACAATAATTTTTCTGCCGTCTAAATGGTCCACGACGGTAGTAAATCCGCACAGCGCCTGGGTGAGTGTGATTGACTTCTTCATCATGAGGTCGGTGCCGCTTCGGGTAAATACTTCATGAGCCTTTTCCTGCAGCAACGAAAGAAAGGATAAGAAAAGTGAGCAATTGGAAAATAAATCGTGAAAAGGAAAATAAAAAAATAAGAAAAGGTGAAAACAGCAATGAAAGAAAGGAAAATAAAAGGTGAGAAATGGAATAAGATGAAATGAGAAATTGGAAAATAAAAATAAATAAAAATAAATAAAAAGAAAACATAAAAGGGAAAAAAATAAGGTGAAAACAGCAAAGAAATAAAGGAAAATAAAAGAAAAAATAAAAGGTGTAAAAAAAGAGGTGAAAACAGCAACGAAAGAAAGGAAAATAAAAGGTGAGTAATGTTAAATAAAGATCCACAAAATGTCTTTCATCAACTACTCCAGTAAATGATCTACCGATTTTCAACCTCAAGTACAAGATCAGTTTATCATCCTCACATTTAATTAAAGATCCACATAATGTCTTTCATCAACAACTCCAGTAAAATTAAAATGATCTTCCAAGTTTCTACTTCAAGTACAAGATAAATTTATGCACCTCACACTTACATCAATGCAAAATTAATCATGTTTTTTTTTTTTAATAACTCAAAAACTATGTGGTTAAAGTGAAAGGTGTATAGAGAAGCATAGATAGAACAGACATAGAGCTTCCTAATGAGCCAAAGCATAATCAATTTGGAATTAATTTAATTGAGAAAATTGAAATATAGTCAAATTTTTTTAGAGGCAAAAATTCCACTCTATCTTAAGGTCTCATACTTAAAATTATGCCTGTTTACCTGAATATATATATATATATATATATATATATATATATATATATTATATATATATATATATATATATATATATATATATATATATATATATAGTTAACTATGATAAAATACGGCTGAAATTTAGAAGAACCATAGTCTTCCCTTCTCCTGGCATCAAATATCAGCCAGTAAGCAGCAAGGGGTCAGTAATTTTCACTTAAAAAAAACAGTACAGTTCCCCGTCATCCTACCTGGAGCACAATAATGACGTCGCCGGCCTCCACGCCGGGCATCTGGTCTCCCTCGCCGTGGAAGGTGATGCGCTGCTCGTCCCTCATCCCCTTGTCCACCTGCACCTCCAGCAGCTTGGTCTGCTGCACCACCTTCCTCCCAAGACAGGTCTGGCAACGGTCACGCTCGTTTATCACTTCACCTGCAAGAAAAGAAGCTCGTTTATCACTTCACCTGCAAGAAATAATTGTATTTAAAGAGTTTCGGGACACACCAGACAGCCTGAGGTCACATCTAACACACTGTGAGAAATATGATATGATATATAATGGTAGCCAAATTACAATAGAAATTACGTTTTCGGTCTCAAGGGATTAACCCCTTCATGCCCAGATCTTTCCTTTGCTATAAAAAATTGTATGTCGTCGAGTCATAAAATTACGAAAGGTAACTAAATATACCAAATTACAGGGAGGTCCCGTTATACGAGCATTCGATATACGAGAATCCGATGAAACGAGATGTGTAAATTAGGGTCTATTTTCAATACACGAGATCGAAAATCCAATGTTACGACATTCAAACTGGGGTGAGTAAAATTACCAAGTTATTTACTAAAGTAAATTACAAGTTATTTACTAAAATTATAAACATTTACTGACTATATGATTTTACCTAAGGTTGTACGATAATCAATCTGAAAATAACGTGCAGACTGGCCAACGACTGCTCGAGACTGGTATTAGCAGAGGTAGGAAGTTTCCAGGCTCGCTTATTATTGTTTGGTATGCTATGAAATATAATTTCTCTAGGTGAATGTAGACATATGATTGCATTTGGATGGATATCATTCATATATATGAGAAGAGATGAAATACAAACAAGGGACTCATCCACGTTTGGCAGCGCGGCCTTTGGCAGCAGCAGCAGCAGCATGAGCCAGCCCATGAAGCCCGTGAGGTGGATATCAACACCACTAGACCAAGGGAGATAGATGTCTTTGGTAATATTTAGTAGGGGAGCGAGAACCCCTTGAGGAATCCTATGACCCCTGGTGATATCCTATGGTGCTATCACAGGCGTGGGAGCTGACTGTCTTCTTCAGGAAGGCACAGGTGAGGCGGATGACGGCGGGTTTTTACTCAAAAGTTTTGAGTGGCGGCTGGCCGCTGGAGCCGCCACCTCCTCTGCCACTGTAGGTTTGGGCAGGCTTAAATGTCTTATTACTCGTTATTATGGTGAGATGTTATATACACGTGTCATTATCTAAATCAATGTAGCACCGTGTGTCACCTTAAATAAGGGTGATTTAAAGATGTTATGATGAGGTGACTGCTGGGGCAGTGAGTGACGGAGAAATTCTTGCCGCGGCCCCACCGCCCCATAACACAAATATTCACTATTTCAACCCACATACACACCTTCTAACACCAAAACACTAGCAACACAGGCTTTTTACTTATATATCTTACTATCTGATACATTAAAACTCCTTAAAACGCAAGCATTCCGAATAAAACGAGAATTAGTTTGGGATGACGGGGACAGAGGGCGGAGAGGCAGTCTGGCATGCCATTCTTGCCCGGAAATATGTCTCGCTGACTTGTGATTGGTCGAGAAGTTTTAAAAACAGTTTGTCATTGGCTGGTGACTGATGATGAGCTTGATGACATTATTTATGTTTTATGTTTAATTAATGTGCAGTTATGTTATTTTGTTTGCTATTTTCTCTTTCAGAATGGTTTTTCTACAGAATAGGTAGTACAGTGTAGGTAATATAGACGCTGTGTGTTTGTTGTGTTTGCTATAGTTTATTTTAGCTTGAAAAACATGTTTTTTTTTTTTTTTTTTTTTAAATTGATGGGGTCCTGGAACCAAACCTATATTTTACCATTAGTTATGTGTTTCATTATACGAGATTTCGCTTTACGAGTATGCCAGGTGGAACCTAACTGCTCGTATCTTCGGGACCTCCCTGTAGTTAGTGGACAAGGATACTAAACAGGTCATATCTATAAAATATTGCTTATAGTCACTAAAAATAGTCTAATGGCACCCAAATTACAATGGAAATTACGTTCTCAGTCTCAAGGGATTAAGGTCAAACATGGATATTTTGATACAGCCCTGAATCAGGCAAGGCGGGGGGGGGGGGGGGAGAGAGAGAGAGGAGAGAGAGAGAGAGAGAGAGAGAGAGAGAGAGAGAGAGAGAGAGAGAGAGAGAGAGAGAGAGAGAGAGAGAGAGAGAGAGAGAGAGAAGGGATATGAGGAGGGAAAGTAAAGGAGGGGAGAGGCGGGAAGGAGAGAGTATCATGTACACGTCTGATGCCCACCTTCCCCGTCGCAGGCCGGACAGCGACTCTGCATCTGCTGCACCATGCCCGGGCCCAGCTGCGTGATGGTGACCTTGATGCCCCGCCCACTGCAGGTCCGGCAGGGGTGCAGTGCCCCCGGTGGTCCTCCCTCACTGCAGGAAAGGGGAAGGGAGGGTCAATGGTCAGCATAATTTTGAAAACATATAGAAGCCATTACTGTAATTCACTTGTTATTCTATTCACTTCTACTGTTATTCACTTGTTATTCTATTCACTTCTACTGTTATTCACTGGTTATTCTATTCACTTCTACTGTTATTCACTTGTTATTCTATTCCCTTCTACTGTTATTCACTTGTTATTCTATTCACTTCTAGGGTTATTCACTTTTTACTCCTCTTCACTTCAACGGTTATTCACTTGTTACTCTTCTTCTTTGTTATTCTATTAACTTCTAGTTATTCACTTGTTATTCCTCTTCTTTGTTATTCTATTAACTTCTAGTTATTCACTTGTTACTCTTCTTCTTTGTTATTCTATTAACTTCTACAGTTATTCACTTGTTATTCCTCTTCTTCATTATTCCATTAACTTCTACTGTTATTCACTTGTTATCCCTCTTCTTCATTATTCTATTAACTTCTACTGTTATTCACTTGTTATCTCTCTTCTTCATTATTCTATTAACTTCTACTGTTATTCACTTGTTATCTCTCTTCTTCATTATTCTATTCACTTCTACTGTTATTCACTTGTTATCTCTCTTCTTCATTATTCTATTCACTTCTACGGTTATTCACTTGTTATCCCTCTTCTTCATTATTCTATTAACTTCTACGGTTATTCACTTGTTATTACTCTTCATTATTCGATTAACTTCTACTGTTATTCACTTGTTATCCCTCTTCATTATTCTATTAACTTTAACGGTAGTCCCTTATAAGATGAGGTCGACGTAGCAGGTTTATGGACCGTGTATATAAAAGTAATGTTTCTTGCACCAATGAGAACTATGGTATTGTTGTTGCCTGGCATTGTGGGTACGTGACATTACCGCACGCCTATTTTGAAGGGTCAGACCTGCACAAACCTGCGTCATACGTGTTCAGAACTCACGTAACTCACATGAAGGTTCACGTTAGCACATCTTTCAAAACAGTCTTTAAAATATACATCTTATAAGGAACTCCTGTAGACATCAGCTTTTCTAAATATAAACCTAATAAACACTATACCTAATCTATACCAAAATAAACTATAAACCAAAATATAAACCTAGCATATGTCCTGAAATTTCACTGTATATTAATAGCAACCCTTATCCTATTAAAAGGTATTTACGTTGTTGATTGCTACTATGTATGCAAATTGAAAATATTACATATAAACATTTACAAATAGTTCAAGTAATTCACTTACCCTCCACAGGCAATGCAGATTGTATTTTTGGACAGCTGTAGTTTAGACACCTTGCCATTGTACAAGTCTTCTAAAGATACTCTGTTGAGGGAAAACAAATACGAGTATTAGATTTAAAGCGTACAGTTAGTTGTTATTTTTTTGGTGTGTCACGAATACATATGAGAGAGAGATACATAACAACATACATGACCCTTTCCATACATAACAACATGCATGACCCTTTCCATACATAACAACAGGAGAGAGAGAGAGAGAGAGAGAGAGAGAGAGAGAGAGAGAGAGAGAGAGAGAGAGTGAGAGGGAGAGAGAGAGAGAGAGAGAGAGAGAGAGAGAAGAGAGAGGAGAGAGAGAGAGGAGAGAGAGAGAGAGAGAGAGAGAGAGAGAGAGAGAGAGAGAGAGAGAGAGAGAGAGAGAGAGAGAGAGAGAGAGAGAGAGAGAGAGAGAGAGAGAGAGAGAGAGAGAGAGAGAGAGAGAGAGAGAGAGAGAGAGAGAGAGAGAGAGAGAGAGAGAGAGATAATGTAGAGGAATATTTCATACTCTACATGAGCTAAAAAAAACGAGAGGCACAGTAAAACATTACCTTTTCATATATAAAATAAATAAATAAATAAATAAATAAATAAATAAATAAATAAATAAATAAATAAATAAATAAATAAATAAATAAATAAATAAAACTTCAGATTCTACATTTATAATTTTTAAGGAAAAAATCCTACAAGGTGATGAACAAAATAAGAAGATACGCTCATTAGTTGTAGAGAAAGGTGGTTGTGGTAGTAGTGATGCTAATGAAGGTAAACCACAACCCTGCAAGATGGTCAATACACACGAGACATTTGATCCACTGTCTCATAAGAGCATTAGAAAATAAAGAATCTACAAGAGGCCGAGAGACATACAATTGGTAGTTCCTGTACTGTCTCCCTATTTGCACACTTACTTTAGCCTGTGCACTGTATTCTCTCCCTTCTTTGGTCCTCTTCTCGGCCCGTGACGTGACATGCCTCCCCCTCCAAAGCCTCCAAACAGCCCCCCAAAGGGCCCGCCACCTCCAAAGAAGTGGCTGAAGATGTCATCCGTTCCTGGCCCCCCAGTATCTCCCTCCTACAAAGATACATTTGATATTTAAGAACATAAGAACATAAGGAACATTTAAGTACATTTATGAACATAAGGAAGCTACAAGAGGCTGTGAGACTTACACTTGGTAGTTCCTGTTTGATATTTCTTTCGATAGAGCATTACAAAAACAAGGCAGGAAATCAAAAGGCTTCAATAAAGTTTCTATCAGTTAAGGGGACAATAGACAGCATATATACCATCATTTAGGGTAATTCGGATTAATTTTTATTCTTTTTAAGATTATAAAAACAGTGAAACAAACTGATATCCGAATTACCCCAAATGATGGTGAATATCCAAGTTTCAATAAAAAAAAAACATGTAACTGCAAAGCAAACTCTTATTGGTTCTGTTAGCAGCCTACATACATAACCCTTTCCATACATAACAACATGCATAACCCTTTCCATATATAACAACATACATAACCCTTTCCATACATAACATACATAACCCTTTCCATACATAACAACATACATGACCCTTTCCATACATAACAACATGCATAACCCTTTCCATACATAACAACATACATGACCCTTTCCATACATAACAACATGCATGACCCTTTCCATACATAACAACATACATGACCCTTTCCATACATAACAACATGCATGACCCTTTCCATACATAACAACATGCATGACCCTTTCCATACATAACAACATGCATAACCCTTTCCATACATAACAACATGCATGACCCTTTCCATACATAACAACATGCATAACCCTTTCCATACATAACAACATGCATAACCCTTTCCATACATAACAACATGCATAACCCTTTCCATACAAAACAACATACATGACCCTTTCCATACATAACAACATGCATGACCCTTTCCATACATACAACATGCATAACCCTTTCCATACATAACAACATGCATAACCCTTCCATACATAACAACATACATGACCCTTTCCATACAAAACAACATGCATGACCCTTTCATACATAACAACATACATGACCCTTTCCATACATAACAACATACATGACCCTTTCCATACAAACAACATGCATGACCCTTTCCATACAAACAAATACATGACCCTTCCATACAAAACAACATACATGACCCTTTCCATACATAACAACATACATGACCCTTTCCATACATAACAACATACATGACCCTTCCATACATAACAACATACATGACCCTTTCCATACATAACAACATACATGACCCTTTCCATACATAACAACATACATGACCCTTTCCATACATAACAACATACATGACCCTTTCCATACATAACAACATACATGACCCTTTCCATACATAACAACATACATGACCCTTTCCATACAAAACAACATGCATGACCCTTTCCATACATAACAACATACATGACCCTTTCCATACATAACAACATACATGACCCTTTCCATACATAACAACATGCATGACCCTTTCCATACATAACAACATGCATAACCCTTTCCATACATAACAACATACATGACCCTTTCCATACATAACAACATACATGACCCTTTCCATACATAACAACATGCATGACCCTTTCCATACATAACAACATGCATGACCCTTTCCATACATAACAACATGCATGACCCTTTCCATACATAACAACATGCATGACCCTTTCCATACATAACAACATGCATAACCCTTTCCATACATAACAACATGCATAACCCTTTCCATACATAACAACATACATGACCCTTTCCATACAAAACAACATGCATGACCCTTTCCATACATAACAACATACATGACCCTTTCCATACATAACAACATGCATGACCCTTTCCATACATAACAACATACATGACCCTTTCCATACATAACAACATGCATGCCCCTTTCTATACATAACATACATAACCCTTTCCATACAAAACAACATACATAACCCTTTCCATACATAACAACATGCATGCCCCTTTCTATACATAACATACATAACCCTTTCCATACATAACAACATACATGACCCTTTCCATACACAACATGCATGACCCTTTCCATACATAACATACATAACCGTGCTCACCTGCAGCCCCTTGAGGCCATAGCGGTCATAGATCTCGCGCTTCTGTGGGTCCGTCAGCACCTCGTAGGCGAAGGAGATCTCCTTAAATTTGTCTCCAGCCGCCGGGTTCTTGTCCGGGTGGCATTCTTTGGCAAGTTTGCGGTAATTCTGTCAAAAGTGAAAACGGGATTGAGATACAACAAACAAGAAGCTGAGTTTAAATTATATCAAAAATAGGTAAATTTCCACATGAACACCGAACTTCCTTTGGTGGACGAAACTATTTTTTTCTGGTGAGTTTTGATGTGTCTTGAATTAATCTGCTAACCGTTTCTGTTGCAATTTTTTTTTTAGTGATTTGCAACAAATATGAAAGAAAAAAAAATTGAACCTAACAGAACCTATACCAAACATAACCTATACCTAACCTAACAATATCTATATAATATATAATAATATCTATATCTATATATGTATAAAATGTTTCGTTCACCAAAGTTAATTCGGTGTTCATCTGGAATAATGCCATAAGTTCTGCTCCAGCATACAGTGGAGATATCATCAACTTCCGGAAACCAGGAAAAGTCCTACATTTCTGGTTTCCGGCAGTAAATAACTAATGCACATAATACTGAGCCGAAAATAATAGATCCGAAAAGGATCACCTGAAGATCCGTCACCCCAGAATGTCCACCTGAAGATCCGTCACCCCAGGATATTCCACCTGAAGAACCGTCACCCCAGCCCACAGTGAATGTAATATATAAGATTAGGATAACAAATATAATCCTTTGTGTTATGCATCTTTTTGTGAAAGTTTAAGAGTAATATACAGTGTTCCAAAATACAAAATACATTATACTTTACTCAGTATTCCAAAATACAGTAGTACATTTATTTCGTGGATTTATACTTCAGGCAGTCTTTTGTTTGCCATTTCCACAGAAAACCATCCTTCGATCCGGAGTATTTTGTCCAATTCATCCAGTTATCACAAGTATCACACTTAACCACGCTTTAAAAGTCTGTTTTGTTGAAGCCACCGAATAACTATAGTGGAATCATCACACAACAGTGGTAGGACGCTATGGTTTGGAAGGTATTGCGTGCCAGGGTCCACTGACTCCTATGATTATTTTTTTTTTTAGCCCACTTACTTTTATATAGTCCTCCTAGCTGACTGGAGGGTCCTTACTCCTCCCTATTACCCATTTGACCTGACCTCACTTGGAAGGTGAAGTCAGGTCAGGTCTTGACCCCACCTGAAGAACTGTCACCCCAGGATATCCCACCTGAAGAACCGTCACCCTGCCAAACTCTGGGGTGACGGATCTTCAGGTGATCCATAGAAAAAAAGTAACCGGTAAGGCCTGTGGAGCCCGCCAACTCCTGCGGAATGCTTACCGTGATGGTTAGATTAGTGATGAGTATCCAATCGGTTACAGGGAGTTTCGTGCACAAGATGTTTCGTACTCAGGATTTATTAGTTAGTTTTTTCGTACATACCTGGTGTCGATTCGTAACTCTAGTAATCAAGTTCAACTCTGAGCTGAGTGTACGAAACTACTAGTTTCATATAGACTACGAAACAACATTTAGTGTACGAAACAACTTGTGTACGAACTGACTGCACCCCAATGAGTATCCAATCTACATTGTGGACCAGAAATGACACAACGTGGGTTTCAAGGCCGGCAGAAAGAGCCCAGTTCTCTTTAACAATATAACCTTCTAACATATATGGGGGGGGGAGGGGGGCTTAGCGTATCAATAAAATTTACAAGATCATATAGGGTGGTTGGGAGGTGGGGGGGAGGGGGGGGGCAAGCAAGAGCAAAACATTATTACATAATACGCATCACCAAGGCCAATGCAGACCTTACCTAGCAACAAGGAAAGGTCAGGCATCGAGGAAACAATGAATGAAGAGGAAGAAAAACTAGGAAAAACAAAAATTCACGTGAAGAAAACAAAGGAATGGAAGGTAGGGAGGGAGGGAGGGGGGTCAGGCACGCAGGAAGGAGTTCATAATACATCAATATGGAGTCCTGAGTGACCTTTCTGCAGCTATTGACCACTCACAAGTAAGGTCAAGTCTTGAGGTCATAAATAAACCATCACGACATTACATCACAAAGGTACGGAAGGGAGGGGAGGGTAAGGCAGGCAGGCAGACAGACAGACAGACAGGGAAGTACATAACATAACTCCCTTTAAAGGTCAACTCAGCGATCTTTAACTACCCCCTAACTACCCATAAATAAGGTCAAAACACGTATAGTTAAGGTCATATACAACTCACCTTCCGAATTTCAGTATCAGACGCGTTTCTCGAGACTCCCAGCACCTCGTATAGCCTGTTCTCCGCCATGATGTGTGCGTGTGTGTACGTGTGTGTGTGTGTGCGTACTGGAACCTTCCGCCGCGCCTGCTCACTTAACACACTTATACAGGTTTCGATTCTTCTCCTGCTCACTTAACACACTTATAAAGGATTCGATTCTTCTTCACCGCTGATGTTAAGGGTTTGGATCACTTATAGTTTTTACTCAACTCTATGTATTTCTCTATGTTTCCTTGTGATCTTTGAGGTTTATGATCCTATGTTTATTTTCTAATTGTTTGTGCTATAGTTCTTACTCAGCTTTATGTATTTCTATGTCTCCTTGCTCTCTTAGTTTTTTTTTTTATCATAAGAACATACAAAAATAAGGAAGCTACAAGAGGCCGTGAGACCTACACGAGGTAGTTCCTGTAAATGAACTTGCCTATAAATCTTATGTTTATTTTCTTTCGGGCGCTCCGATCCTCCTGTATACGTCTGCGTCAGGAGTTTTGATCTGCGCCAGTTATTCAAATGCGGGAAATAGCCACGAAAAGAGTAACTGTTGACAAGATTATAAACTAAGGAGACGCAGTTGAAGAGGACCTATGAAGCGATACTAATTGAAAAGCGATATACGTCACAAGAAGAAGAAGAAGAGGAATAGGGATAAACCATCTGAAACTCATGTCTGCGTCAGGAGGTCTCGTCAGCAGTTCCTCTCTGCGTCAGGAGGTCTCGTCAGCAGTTCCTCTCTGCGTCAGGAGGTCTCGTCAGCAGTTCCTATCTGCGTCAGGGATGGTCGTCGCCACAAACGTTAAGGTAAGCATGTTTCAGAAATTCTACCGGGTCTCTCTCGGGCATTTTTCACTGACAAAATGTAATATGAGCGGTTACTTTCCCCCTTGAGTAAAAGGGGGATGGGCCGTGTGTGAGGTGACCATAACCCAAAAATTGGTCACTACGAGCTTCAAGCCTTTTCGCGATGGTGAAACTGGCGAGCGTGAGTCCAGAGCTGGCGTGGGCAAGGCCGTGGATGGATTAATGGGTTTATGGTGGCTACACACCGAGGAACATGTATAGGTTAGCTTCTCCTTGACTCGTTTTCTGTTATTGTTATGGGCGATCATGGATGTAGGGGGCTCTGAACAGGATTGGGCTTGAAGGTCACGCTGCAGTAAGGCCTAGTGTGCTATAATTAAGCGACAGCAATCTAGTTACATGAGTGTTTCTTAACTTTTTTACCACCACGCCCCCTTAGGTAGTTGGTCCTTGCCTCCATGCCCCTCCTTCACTTCTTTAACAAAGATATTCCAAATTATAATAGTAAAAATAAAAAAATAAAAAAATAAATTGCATAAGTCTACAGAGTTAGTGAAACGCGGCAAGACGTCACCGCAGAGTGTTTCACCCATACCTTCTTGTCTGTACCGACTTTCTTCGCTCACCCTCGCAAACAAGCTTCACGTTAAAGCAAAGGCCGAGCTTCGTGTTAAATACTTGACAGTTCTTCCTCTTTCTTTCTTGGCTCACGCCCCCCTAGGTGTTATCCTACGCCCCCTAAGGCCCCCCAGATTAAGAACCGCTGATCTATATGAAAGTGGTTGCAGCTACATTCTAGGACGGTAGGGTCTGGGCACTGCGATTGTTCAAACTTAACCACGTGAGGCCCAGAACGTAATTTCATTGTAATTTGACTACCATTAGACGATTTTAATTAATATAAGCATCAATACTTTATAGATCTGACCTATTAATTATCTTTGTCCACGGGCAAAGCAAATTTGGTATATTACCTAAGTTACTTTTCGTAATTTTATGGCTAACAACAGAAGACTTTATATAGCAAAGGAAAGATCTGGGTGTGAAGGAGTTAAAAAAAAAAAAAAAATATTGTTTTGCGTAATGGGGATAAAATAGCAGGGTTTTTAATGTTAATATTGTAACGCCAACACTAAATAGAGAGAAATCAACATTGAGGGTAAAGACCAGTTCTTAGGATTTTTTTGTTATGCAAGTGAAGACTTTTTATTCAAGGTCAATGAGGAGGGAAGGTCTGAGCGTAGGACATGATGTGAGAGCGCAGTGTATCATAGCAAGAGGGGATGGCACCGTGGCTGGCCCTTCTTCATATTCCCGTTTTCTGGAAGAGTATGTAGCGTTTAGTCTTGAACACGTCAGGTTAGGTTACGTTAGGTTGCGGATAGGGAAGGTAAGGTTTACCTTGATGAGTAACAGAATCTTTGTGTGGAAATCACAATGAGGGTATTTTCGATATAATCCTATGGTTAGTTTCGGAGCTACAGCCAAGCGTCTTCACTCAGAAACCACATACTAGCATAGAGAACGGGTATATGCGTCCCTTCCGCCCGTCTCCATGAGAAGTGTTTGAAGTGCGACCTCATCTCACAACCACGTCTTGTGTAGCTGACAGCACTTTTGCTCTCCACTCTGGCGGGATGAATAGTGTTGACAAGATCACTTCAACATCCAACATCAATTTCTTTTATTACGGGGATTGAAATAAAAAGCATATCTCTGGGAATGCCAATTTGTTGCATTCATACCGATTGATGTAGTTTGAGGCAATACATTTTTTCTTGACAGTAATTAGAAAGAATTACAGTAGAAAAACAGTTCAGAAAAGCCTCACCTAGACCATGAAACCATAAACAGTTTGTGATCTTGTTTATAGGGATGAGTCGTCCCCGTTTAGTCGTTTCACAGATTATTGTCGACAGCGTCCACCACAGTTATCTTGATCCGCATAGCATTTGATTCACAGTCCTCGGTTGGGCCCCATGTTCTGCTTTAAAAATGGACAGGTTTCCCTTTCATCTTTCCTTCCCTTGCCTTCCCTCTCTGTAATTGGCAGCGGTGGTGGGTCGTTCCAAAGCGCGAATCTGCAAAGGGAAGGAGGTGGAGGCGTGCGTAAGACATGGTCTGGTGTGAGTGGGGGAGGAGGAGGATTACATAGGATTACATAGGAATAACAGACACCAGGAGACCTATTGGTCCATAGCGAGGGTATCTGCTGAACTACATACTACTAACTATCAACTACTTGTAAGAAAACAGTTGGAAAATGATACCATGTCCCTAAAGAGAATAGGAACATGGAAGTTTCATAGTGCAGAATGATAGGATATGAAAAATACTAACTACAACTACCACTACCACTACAACTAATCGATACGGGGGACTAGATACGAATTCGCACTATCAATACCCATTTACTTTACAGTGCGCGTCAAGTCTGTTTTTGAATGTAGTTATTGTGCTGGCTCCGACAACATTTGCTGGTAACTTGTTTCATCGTTCAACGACTCTAACATTGAAATAATTTTTACGGAGATCGGTGAGCAAACGTTGACCGTTTAGTTTTAAACCATTATTCTTGTTGCACTTGAGTTGAAAGCTCGAATAGGTTCTCTTGATTAGTGACATCAAAACCTTTTAGAATCTTAAAGGTTTCTATCAAGTCCCCACGGATTCTACTATCCTTTAAGGAAACATATTAAGTTTTCCGAGTCTCTCTTCATAGATGAATTTCGCAGAGATGGAATTGTTTGGTTGCTCTTCTTTGCACTGATTCCAATTTGTATGATCTTTTACGAACAGGGCGACCAGAAATTGAACGGCATATTCAATTGTGGCCTAACCAAGGACGTGTATAATTGTGGTCATTACTTTCGAAGTTTTTAATGTTCAAGTTACGTTTAAATAAAGCCCAACATCATATTTGCCTTTTTACTGGCAGCTAGGCAATGCGGACTGGTTTTCACTCATTACTGATATGACACCTAAATCCTTTCCTGCTGTACTTCAGTTAACGATTTATTTTTGCTTTGTAGTTTATTTGAGTTATCGTTGCTATATGCATTACTTTACATTTATCGGAATTGAATTTTATAGCCATTATCACATCCAATTGATAGTTTGTCGAGATCACTTTGTATGAGTTTCGCAGTTGTCTCTATATATGCTATAGCCGCCTAATTTGGTGTCATCTGGCAAATTTCGATATTTTAGATACAAGTCGCAGTCCAGATCGTTGATATATATCGAAAAGAGTAGGACCCCCAGAACCGAGCCCTGAGCACCCACTAGTAACATCTAACCAATCAGATGCCCTTCGCCATTTATTTACGACCGTTGTTTACGAAGTTAAAGCCAAATCGCCATCCATGAACATAATTGCTCTCCTAAGCCATGTGCCTTAGTTTTGGTCCAATAAGTCGCTTATGGGACACTAGTAATCGAAGGCTTTCTGAAATCAAGTATATTACATCCGAGGGAATTTTAGCGTCCCAGTTTGAATAAAGACATAACAAAAATCCAGTAGGTTTTGTTAAGCAGATCTCTATTTCGAATCCATGCGGGGAGTTAGTATTGAGTTTATTTTCATCGAGACAGACATTATTTTCTCCCGCATTTTTCTCAATAGTTTAACATCCGGACGTTAGACTAATTGGTCGATATTACTTGCGAGCTCTTACTCCCCTTCTTGATATCGGTGTAACATTAGCTAATTTCCACATATAGGAACATTTTTGTCACTTAGCGATTTATTAAAATAATCTTTAATGGGTGCGAAAGGTGACTGTGACATTCGCGAAGTAGTCGCGGCGAAGATTTCGTCCACCCCCACGATTTTGCTGGGTCAATTTCCGGCAATACTTTGATATTTCGTCTACTGTTATCTCTCCTATTACCAGTCTATTCCTTTCGAGTCCCGCATACATGGTTTTACTGTTCTGGTAATGGAGTTTTCGTACTCTTTAATACATACCGCATTAAAGTATTCATTGATACGACGCCATACTCTATATATATATCACTTGGTCAAAAAAAAAAAAAAAAAAAAAGTTCTGCATGAATTAAGAACAGTTTTAGACTATTTTGAGGGTGCTGAATTCAATCTGATCTTATATTTTCTCTATCACATCACGTTTTTGCGCTATAGGTAATATTCCATTTTCAATGAATTTCAGAAAATTTATCCTTCTATTGAGTAGTGTAGCAAAAGGGCCGGATTATTGGTTATTTTAATTCAGTCCTCCCAATAAACTGAGAATTTATCTTCGTTTTCTTTGAACTGCATCATTTCCCATTCTTTATGATACGAAAGTAAAACAAACACATTTCAACTTTCCAGCATCGTCCCGCAGGTAGTGTTTTATTATTGAAGTTTTTTACTTGAATTGATTATTTCTTGTATTTCTCCTGTTGTTTCTTTTTTGTGAAACAATGCCAAGGTGTAGTTGGTTGGTACAAATTCAAGGAACACTCGGTAGCTCACAACTCTTTTTCTTTATTTTGTCCGCAGTTGGTGGTTGCTGCTCTAACAATTGGACTCTTACATCTCAAGAAGAAAGTGCTCAATGATCGCAAATATATTTTGCTCCATCCTGTGGAAGCTTTACTTGAAGACCTCAGGCGCAACATTACTGACTTTGTGTAGAGCCGTGTATTTGCGTATTCAAGTAACACTTGTGAGACCAACAGCATTGGCTCCTCACAAAGTGTGCAAAACCTGTTTTGAGACTTTGAGGATTCCATGGTCTCAAGGAAAGAAGGCTAAACTTAAGTTTGGAAGTGCTATGGTTTGGAGAGACAAGCAATCATTTAGATGACTGCTATTTCTGCTTGTCAATGTAAAAGGTTTCAATAAGAAAGAACAAGAATTGGCATACCCAAGTATCCCTTCATCTATTCGACCAGTTACCCATCTGTGAAGAAATACCATCCTGTACCAATATTTACTGAGCTTCAAAAAAATGATGAAACAGTATCTCTGCTCACGCTGCTCCCAACTGATTGAAGAAGACACTACAGTATGTTTCAGCCATCTGATGAAGATTGTGACAACCAATTCTGTTTACTCAGTCCTGCTTTGAATGTTTTGGTAGAGATCTTTATCTAACCAAAAGAGTCTGCTGAACTGTTGTCTCAAGACTGCAAGAGAATCGAATGCTGAAACCCGGCACAGGGTCTCATTTTATCGTACAGGGAAGCAGAACTGCGTAAGTACTTCCATTCAGATGGCCATCTTGTCTATTGTACTGATGTGGAAGTTCTACTGTTCTTTTTATGGGACTGCAGCATATGATTCAAGGGATTGAGGCCCGTTTTTATTGACATTCCAAAGAAGTTTTGAAATGTTTTCGTTCACAATGGATAAGTATGGCTCTGTAACCATAGTCATTCTGTAAACTTAAAGAAGAATATCACACTCAAGATTGTCCTAGAGAGGTTGCAATATCATGTTCATTGGTGGTTATTTGTGACGATTTGAATGGTTAACTTTATTTTAGGTCAGCAAGGGAGGGTACAAAATACCCCTGTTTTCTGTTTTCTGGACCGAGAGCTACAGCAGAGCATTGGGTGAAGAAAGAATGGCCTCAAGCGACAGAGTTTTGGCATCTGGCGATAAGACTGTCGTCAATGATCTCTAGTGGATAGGAGAAGATTGTCTTTCCTCCTTGCATAAACTTGATTGATGAAGCAGTTCGTCAAAGCTCTTAATCACAGTGGAGAATGCTTCCGCTATATATGTTCAACTTTTCCTGGTCTTAGTGAGAAAGAAGAAAGCTGAGATATTTGATGGACCTCATAGAACCTATGAGGATCCAATTTTATCACACAATGAATGAGACAGAAGAAAGAGCTTGCAATGCATTTTGTAATGTGGTGAAGAATTTCTAGGGATAAGAAGCAGAACACTAGAAGAGATTGTGGAAGAGCTACTAATTAGCCTGCGAGATCTTGATGTATAATGAGTATCAGGTTCTATTACACGCCCTTTGGACAAGTTTCCGGAACTTGGGATTTGATCGAGGAACAAGGGAGCGTTGTTCTCAGTACACTAAAACAATGTAAGAAACGGTATCAAGGCCGTGGTAATCACATATGATGGCGATTATTGGCTGGAGCTTGATGAGAGATAACCCAGAAGCTGTCAGCAGGGCTCAGGCAAAACAAAAAAAAATTCACATAACTGCTAACTTGCCATTGATCTGTGCACCATATATAGTATTTGTTTATATTTTTTTTTTTTTTTCCTTTAAATTTCACTCTGTCACTATATTTGATTTACTTGTACATGGACTTCGTATCTTTGTAATTCTTGAGTAAGAATATACAAATGTATCCTAAAAATCACGTGGGTTTTTTATCTTGAACCTTTCGCATATATAGGCTGATGATTCTTTTCCATCAAAATTGAAAAATGCCTTATATCGCGAATCCCTGATTGTGATAGACAAAATGAGTTCATATTCGTAATCAGCAGCCCAAATTCAGTAGAATTGTTTTAAAACTTTGCCAGAATCTCCGGGTTGACCAGTGAATTATTCAAAATTTTTTTCCAGATATATTATATCTTCGTGGGCCGAATACTTGTTTGACGTTTTTCTTACTTCGAACGTATTGAAAGAACCTTTTCCGGGTTTGATTTTGGTTCCTTTGCAATTTTTTCTTCATACTCGCGCTTTTTAGTACTTAATTAGATCCTTTGCAGCAACGTTTTTAAAACGTCGTTGTTTCTCTAGAATCGCGTCTTGCATTCGATCGGTTTGGTAAACTTTATACGTCGGCGCTTTCTGTCATGATTTGTTGGATCTCCTTTATTTCATCCACTTGGTCTGTTTTGTTATTCAAACGTTTCTTACCATTGGAACATGTTTTTTCCCACACTGATTGGAGTTTATTTGTGAATACTTACCCATGTTTTTCGGGGGAGGAAGAGCTTTATTACCTTAGTAGGTCATCCATTCAACTTCGCTTAGTACCCTCCTGATCTTCGTGAAATCTGCTTTATTATAATTTGGGACTAGTAACCGATTTTCTGTGATATCTACATTGCAATTTATGCCGCATCTGATTAGCCTGTGATCACTGTTTGCCAAATGTTCACCTATATCGCAGTAATCAATCAGATCAATGTCGGTAGTGAAAACTAAATCTAGGATACTATTATCCCTTGTAGGCTCACGGACCACCTGATTTAAATATACTTCGTTCACCATATCAAGCAATCGCATACCTTCTCTATCAGCAGAATTATTATTCCAGTTTATACGAGGTAGGTTATAAATCTCCACAAATATTGTATCGTTTATTATTGTTCACAACTGACTTTATCTCGTCATAACAGGAGGCAATCTACTTCCGCATTAGATTTGGGAGGACGATATATTGTCCCCAATAGTTAGCAATTTACCGTTTAGCTTAATCTTTGCGTAGACTGAGTCATAATGATCTTTGTTTACTTTATCGATTTCGATTGCTTGCAAATTTTCTTTAATGTAAAGAATGACACCTCCACCTGCTTTATGCGTGCGACAATTTAGGAATGTCTTATAGCCTGGAATGGCTATTTCAGCTAATAAATGTTTATCTTTTGTGTTGACCCAACTCTCAGTGATACTGACGATATCTGGCGTTTCGGCAACAACGTATGCTAATAATTCGTTACGCTTTAAAATAATGCTTCTGGCATTTGTGTAGAGTAATTTGAGTTCCTTGATAGTTTTGGTAACCTTGCGTGAGGGTTTACCGGCTGGGCGTCTAGGGTCCACTGTTACAGGGCGCTTGATTAAGTTACTTTGATTAGTATTTGCGGAAACGGGACGTGACCCAGCGTTGCTGTGGGGTAAGAAAGGGGTTAAGGTGATGCTGCTACCGCCGTCCGCTCGTCGTTTTTTGATCTGTAAGAAGAAACTTTGTCATTTAGCAGACGTCCTAATCGTGCGTGGCCGACGGGGCTGAGGTGGAGTCCGTCATCCCCAAACAGGATGGAATCCTCAACCAGGATGGGATCCTCGTAGAAATTATCCCAGAAGTTTGCGGAGGAGGAGGAGGAGGAGGTATGGTGTGAGTGGAGGAGGAGGAGGAGGAGGTATGGTGTGAGTGGAAGGGGAGGAGGAGGAGTTGGAGGTATGGTGTGAATGAAAGGAGGAGGAGGAGGAGGAGGAGGAGGAGGAGGAGGAGGAGGTATGGTGTGGGTGGAAGAGGAGGAGGAGGAAGAGGAAGAGGAAGAGGAGAGGATAATGTAAAGGAGAAACAAGATTCGAGGAGTTGGAGAAGACGTGCCTATACCATATGCTGTTATCAAGCGTCTCAAGTCATAAACAAGATCACAGCAGGACTCCACCCGGCTGCATATTCTCGTTTTCTGGAAGAGTAGGCAATGTGGCGTTTACTCTTGAACACGTCAGGTTAGGTCATACGTTAGGTTACGAATAGGGTAGGTTAGGTTTTCCTGATCTTATAAGGTATCTTAGTGTGGGAATCTCAATAAGGGTATTTGGCGAGAAGTTCCTATGGTTAGTTTATGAGCTACAGCCAAGCGTCTTCACTCAGAAACCACATACTCGCATAGAGAACGGGAATATGCCACTCGGCTTAAATCAGAAGTGCTCATAGTCGTATCTTATATTCATTCCCACATCAACGGCAATAGGTTCTGGGGCGCCGATTCCTGCACCCACTGTAACTATAGCTGCATGGGGGTTATGAACTATACTCGCCGCACGTTAAGTTGGCGAAAATGGGGCCTCTCCACTCCCCCTTTCCGAACGCACGGGATTGGCTGAGGTGTTGGGTGTTGGGGCTTTAGGGTGGAACTTGGAGTAAGGCATTCTCACCCAACACCCAACACCTCAGCCAATCCCGTGCGTTCGGAAGGGGGAGTGAAGAAGCCCCATTTTCGCCAACCTAACGTGCGGCGAGTATACATGGATCCGAGAGTAATGAATTGTAATACGTACTGTCCTTCAAACACTGCACGGATTACTATATAAGGCTAGTTATAAAGGTACTGATATTCCTTACTTACTCCACAATAGACCCGCACTGTGTATTTGAATGTAACAATAGCGCTTCCTTATTGTTTTGGAAGACAGAACTAACTAGAACCGAGAGAGAGAGAGAGAGAGAGAGAGAGAGAGAGAGAGAGAGAGAGAGAGAGAGAGAGAGAGAGAGAGAGAGAGAGAGAGAGAGAGAGAGAGAGAGAGAGAGAGAGAGAGAGAGAGAGATCCTTTAGTTCTTTAGTCTTGGAACTAACTAGATTACTATTGTTAATTCGTGCGTCAACATCCTCGCCAGTCATCACATCGTCAGCCATCAATGCAGGATCAGTTAATCAGCCACGAGGAAGAGAGTAGTGTTTAATCTCTCGGCTATATGTACATCAATGGGTATCGAGCTCGTGACTGCAGGATTGCTGAGAGGGAGTTTAACCGTCAGCTGGCTAGATTGCTTCATGTATAAAGTTAGAGTTGTGAGGATATTCTCTCTCTCTCTCTCTCTCTCTCTCTCTCTCTCTCTCTCTCTCTCTCTCTCTCTCTCTCTCTCTCTCTCTCTTTACTCCTTTCTCTGTTTGTATGTCTGTTTGAATGTCTCTCTCTCTCTCTCTCTCTCTCTCTCTCTCTCTCTCTCTCTCTGGTATCTACAGCCACCCGCCTCTCTTCACTTCTTTGCAATAAACTGCTGGAATACCTTCGCGCAAAAGGACGTCGGTACTTTTATCTCTTTGACGTAACTCTCTGCTCGCGGCCTCGCCCACCCAGCCACGCGGCGCCCCACGATATTGCCCTCGCCACGCCGCTGCTTTTCTCTGTATCAATTTATGCATTCATTTCTAAGCATGAAGAACATAGCTTTATATCCACCTCCTCTGTTTCTTTCCTTCTTGGTATAGCACACACACACAACACACACACACACTGGTCCAGTGGATAGAGCTTTGGGGTGCTATTCTGTGATTAGCCGGTTCGAATCCATGCTCGCTCCCGGGGATTTTTCACTAACAAAATTCACGCGGTTGCTGTCTCACTTGATCAAGGGGACGGGTGTGTGTGCATATACTGAGCACACTACAGGAATGATCAGTTATTCCTGTTTTATATCCCACACACAACACGGAAATAATACACAGACCCAAATGAATACTAGATATATAAGATAAGATAAGTAAATAGATAAATAGATATATAACAAGTGCTTGTGGGCCCTTCGAACCCAGGTATTGATATTCGTTGTAGTATACGTATATTGTTGCTGTCGTTGGTCACTGGTCAAAGTGCCTCGGGGTAAACCACGTTCCATGTGATTCCAACCCTTTGTGTTCCGTGAGATTCTAACACACACTCACACTCACACACGCACACAAACGTCGATGAGTCTACTGAGTTTGTGGAGTGTGGCACGACGTTACTGCAGAGTTTTTCCTGTAATCTAATACTCCTAAAGTGTGTTTAGCCCCAAACCCCCCTTCAAAATGATTCAATCGACATGGGACCAAGCCGCTTAGCACCTACGATTTATTTGCGATTTTTTTTAGTTTACTCTCATAAAAATTGAATTTACAGTTTCGGCTACCCAAAACAGGCAGACAGACAGACAGACAGACACACACACACACGGCTACTCCTATAGTATATTAGATACATAGATAATAGATAAATAAATAAGATAAATAGATAAATATATATATATATAATAGATAGATAAATGATCAAATCAATGCATATGAAAAGCTGCAGTAATAATAGTGATCGCGCAGAAGTTTTATAATATTATATACATGTTTTTTTTTTTTTTTTTTTTTTTTTTTTTTCGATATGATGCCTATATGGAAAAATAATGTTCTCTCTTGTAATAAAAACCGTGTGTGAGAGGGGCTGTTGGCATGATATTCGTTTAAAATGAGACTGGCCTGTCGTTTTTTGTTTAATCTGAGAGAAATGATGTTATGAGTTTGTTGTCACGCAATGAAGTTATGGCGCAGTCTGACGAATTATTTCAAATTTATTTTGTTGGGTTTTGAAAATATGTTTGCTTTGATGTAAAATGAAAAACAAATATTTCTATGAACAAGAGCTACATCTCTTTATGAAACAACCTTTTTATCAACAACAATAACAACAACATAAATCGACAATGATAATAGTTCCTCTGTTGTTACTTTTGTTGTTGCTGCTGCTGCTTGAATTAATTAATACATAAAACAATGAAAAAAATAAGAATGAATCAAAGCGAAAGAAGAAAAAAATCCAAAGGGAATCAGAGTGGCATGATGTCCTTAACCTACCCTTTGTATACTATTTTTTATTGCATCTAAAATTTTGAGATTCTTTATATATTATGTTTATAGTTTTATCTATTCATCCAATTAATTTATGTTTTACCTTCATTCAATCAATTTATGTTTTACCTTCATTCAATTAATTTATGTTTTACCTTCATTCAATTAATTTGTGTTTTACCTTCATTCAATTAATTTATGTTTTACCTTCATTCAATCAATTTATGTTTTACCTTCATTCAATTAATTTATGTTTTACCTTCATTCAATTAATTTGTGTTTTACCTTCATTCAATTAATTTATGTTTTACCTTCATTCAATTAATTTGTGTTTTACCTTCATTCAATCAATTTATGTTTTACCTTCATTCAATCAATTTATGTTTTACCTTCATTCAATCAATTTATGTTTTACCTTCATTCAATAATTTATTGTTTTACCTTCATTCAATCAATTTATGTTTTACCTTCATTCAATTAATTTGTGTTTTACCTTCATTCAATCAATTTATGTTTTACCTTCATTCAATCAATTTATGTTTTACCTTCATTCAATTAATTTATGTTTTACCTTCATTCAATTAATTTGTGTTTTACCTTCATTCAATCAATTTATGTTTTACCTTCATTCAATCAATTTATGTTTTACCTTCATTCAATTAATATATGTTTTACCTTCATTCAATCAATTTATGTTTTACCTTTAGTCTAATTTATGTTTTACCTTTTACCTTTAATTTATGGATCCTTTATAATCATTGCAAAACTCAACGTACACAGTTTTGTTGTGGTCAATAAGCAATCTAATCTCATCTAATCTATAACCCGGTATTTGGACAGCCTATTCAGAGTCCTCGACCAGCCCACCCCTGAAACCCTCACATTAATATTGCATTATTCACCACAGAAAAGGGGTCGCGGCACATGGAGCGGGTAATAATTTATCGCCTACAGGAGGACGCTCGGCCTTGTATCGGAAGAGCATGTTTTATTGGCTATGTGAAAATGTTGCACGCACACTGGCTATGTGGAAATGTTGCACGCACACACAACTTAGCATGAAAATTCACGAATGATTTTGACCCTCCCTCCCTCGCTTGCCCCTCGCTCCTTAACGCCTTCACAACCATATCTTTCCTTTGCTATATAAAATCGTCTGTCGTTAGCCATAAAATTACGAAAATTAACTTAATATACCAAAATACCTAGTGGACAAGGATACTAAACAGGTCATATCTATAAAATATTGCTTATAGTCACTAAAAATTGTCTAATGGCACCCAAATTACAATTGAAATTACGTTCTGGGCCTCAAGGGGTTAATAACTGTATATCTGTGAACAGGAGATGTAGGAAAAGTTCTTACGGTTAGTAATCAGGGTAGAACAAAAAACTACGTATTCAAACTGGAAAAACGTACATTTAAAAAATAAATAGGGAGAAACTGGTTCACAAATAGGGTGGTAGATGATTGGAATGAACTCAGTCATCAGGTAGTTAAAATTAGTGTGGAGTCAATAGGGAGTTTTAATAGGAGGCTAGACAGTGTTATGGATGGGGATGAAAGGTGGATGTAGGTAGTGTTAAGTAACAGGAACTACCACGTGTATAGCTCCCGGCCTCTTGTAGCTTCTTTATGTTCTTATGTTCTTATATCTGCTGTGGGAGGCTAAAATAAGACTCTTTTATCTTTCCCGGGCAATCGTCAGCCTCAACACAGCATTGTTTTGTAATGAGATGCACACGTTGTTCCTGTGTGACTTTCAGGCTGTCTTTATGTCGCCCTGTTCCCTTTTCCCGCGTCCGTGATCTCAATTTGGCGCCAAAGTTTTAAAGAGAGGAACCGAAATTTGTGTACTGTCACTCATTTTTTTCTTCTTTTCTCTGGTGTGTGTGTGTGTGTGTGTGTGTGTGTGTGTGTGTGTGTGTGTGTGTGTGTGTGTGTGTGTGTGTGTGTGTATGTATGTGTGTGTGTGTGTGTGTGTGTGTGTGTGTGTGTGTGTGTGTGTGTGTTCGCGCATCATGGTCTGGGACACACACACAGACACACACACACACACACACCACACACACACACACAACACACACACACACACACACACCACACACACACACACACACACACACACACACACACACACACACACACACACACCACACACACACAACACACACACACACACACACACACCGAAACCAGCACATCAATAAAAAAAATCCCACAAACTAATCAATCAATCATTCATTAAAAACACAAATAAACCTATAAAAAAAACGCTAAATACATTCAGTCACAAAAGCGAATCGACACAACCAAACACCAACCAAGCAAAATTCAATGAGAAGAAGAAATCCCAGTGAGCTAGACAGACAGACAGACAGACAGACAAGACAGACAGACAGACAGACAGACAAAAAAACTGCATCATCTTTTATTTTTCGTTACATATTTGGTTATTTTTTGTATATCTTGTGTCTTGTTTTTTCTCATTTTTTTTCCCATTGCAACCTTGTCCTGCACCAACCTGCTTACACTCCTCCTCCTTTTCTTCTTCACCCCCAAACAGTGAGGAGGAGGGGGGGGGGGGGGGGGGGGGCTGGGCAGACATCTTTCATATTATAGGCTACATACAGGGGCGGTCCTATGCATGGGCGACATGGGCCCAGGGCGGCATCGTCGAGGGGGCGGCATGGAGTGCCCAATTAAAAAAAAATGATAAATAAAATATAAAATAATAATAATAATAATAATAATAATAATAATAATAATAAATAATATATAATATATAATAATAATATAATAATAAATAATAAATAATATAATAATAATAATAATAATATAATATAATAATAATAATAATAATAATAATAAATCAAATAAGACAACTTGTGTATCAGTACCTGGTCGGTCTTAGCCGCCTCACCGCCTGATGGTAAAAACTTGAGAGATATCTCTCACCCAACCACTCACAATGGGGACTTCACGCGACATTATTCTTACCGCAGCCTTCTTGATTCTTGATTAATTTTAAGTGGCCTGGCCGTGGTAAGAATAATGTCGCGTGAAGCCCCCGTTGTGAGTGGTTGGGTGAGAGGTATGTAGGGTGATCGTATCTTTCACTTTTAACCATCAGGCGGTGAGGCGGCTATGACGCCCTGTTCTCGGGTTTGAACCCGACCAGGTATACACAATAATAATAATAATAATAATAATAATAATAATAATAATAATGATAATAAAATAATGTTAATATTAAATAATAATAGCATATAATAGCTCTAGCAGTATATGCCAGAGATAAATTCATGGTGGTGGACTATGTATATAAAGGTAGCTACTTGTAACTAATGGCGGCAAGTGGAGCGCATCGCCGATCAGATGATTATGCGCAGAGCTTTGGAGCAGCGTGTTCAGCTTCCTGCAGTCGCTTCCATTATTCCATAGATTTAGTCTAGTCTCTTAGTCTTAATTGACGCCGTTAGGGGATGTGCGGAGCCAAAACAAATAGATAAGAAAAGGTATAAGCCATCAGAAGCCCAGTTTAGGAAATATGAAAATAAGAGGAGGAGAAACGCGGAGGAGATAAAGCTATGCAGCATCTATGTCATCTCTCAGTATTTTATGTGATGCAGGTAATAAAATAGGTTAGTATAACGCAATGGTTTGTTAACATGTGTTCGTATGCTATTACAATCAATCAATCAATCATTGGGGGCATACGCCGGGGGGCGCGTCGCCTCGCCCACCCTACGACGCCACTCCCGGGGGTCACCACGCGCGAGTTCCCATGCAGGCTCCTTTCCCATACCAAGCAGCTCTCGACAAGAAACATCAACTTGCCCCAGCCACGAGCCTTGTGGGCGCCCCCTTGGCCTCCTCCACGCCGGATTGTCTCTTACAGATACAACCCGATGGGAAGGATCGGTTTCAGGGTAGCGTGCCACATGCCCATATAGCCGAAGTTGGCGCTGACGGACTATGCAGGTAATAGGCCTCGATTCAGTCTCACGGTGCAATCGCTGATTTGACACGTAATCATCCCAGCGATACCCGATGATTCTGCGAAGACACTTATTACCAAAGGCATTGATTCGTCTCTTCAAGTCACTATTTAGTGTCCATGTCTCACAACCATAGAGTAAGACAGGGATCACAAGCGACTTGAAGATCCGGATCTTTGTCCTCCTGCACAGGTACCGACAACGCCAAATACTCCCGCTGAGCGAGTCCATAACACCGTGGGCTATGCCAATCCGTCGTAAGACTTCTTGACGTGACCCGCCGTCATTATGGACTGCGCTACCAAGGTTTGTAAAACTTTCCAAGATCTCAATGTCCTCGCCACACGCATGAACAGACTGTACTGCTTCATCTAGTAAGTCTCCAAATACCTGGACCTTGGTCTTGAGCCAGGAGACCTCAAGTCCCAAAGGCTTTGCCTCCTCGTGCAGCGCCTCGAGAGCCATCACCAGGACCTCCAGCGACTCAGCAAAGATTACTGCATCATCGGCAAAAACAAGATCAGTGATCTTGGTGTTGCCGACGGATGCTCCACAATCACTTTGATCTACAACCTTGTCCAATACCCAGTCCATACAAGCGTTGAAAAGTGATGGGGCAAGGACGCACCCCTGCCTCACTCCTGTATTCACAGGAAAGAAGCTGGATACACCTGCCCCACACTTCACAGCACTCTCAGTCCCAGAATACAGACCAGTTATCAAACCAATAGTCCTTGCAGGAATCCCTCGAAGTCGCAGAAGATCCCAGAGTGACTCACGATGCACTGAGTCAAACGCCTTCTTGAGATCAACATAGGCTGCAAGCATCCCCTGTCGAAACTCACGTCGGCGTTCCACCAGGACACGAAGCGCTAGGATACGGTCCGTTGTTGACTTACCAGGCGTGAACCCAGACTGCTGAGGTCTCTGATGCTTCACCAGATGACTGCGAATTCGTGTCAGCAATAGATGGGCAAGCACCTTGCCTGGTACGCTGAGC
>JACEEZ010005636.1:890761-895761 GCA_016584305.1 Chionoecetes opilio | reverse complement strand
GTAGGGTGATGGGTAATGGGTGAGTGAATGGGTGGGTGATGGGTAATGGGTGTGGGTGATGGGTGAGTGAATGGGTGGGGGGTGATTGGTTGGGGTGATGGGTGATGGGTGAGGGAATAGGTGGGGGTAATGGGTAATGGTAAATATAAGCGAAAGTGTGTCTGTCTGTCTGTCTGTCTGTCTGTCTGTGTGTGTGTGTGTGTGTGTGTCTGGTATAGGTTCCGCCCCCCCTGGCGCAATCACCTCATATGGCACATTTTTTTGGGAAACCGGGTTGACCAGGGAAAGGTTTTAAGCCCAATTATGAGATGATCCGATCCCTTTTTTTTTTTTTTTTTTTAGCAGCCTATTAGCGATAATTGTGAAAAAAAGTGGGTTGCGAGAATTGAGGAAACCTTGAGTAGGGTGATGGGTAATGGTGAGTGAATGGGTGGGGTGATGGGTAATGGGTGTGGGGTGATGGGTGAGTGAATGGTGGGGGGTGCTGGGTTGGGGGTGATGGGTGATGGGTGAGGGAATAGGTGGGGGTGATGGGTAATGGTAAATATAAGCGAAAGTGTGTTGTCTGTCGTCTGTTGTGTGTGTGTGTGTGGTGTGTGTGTGTGGTGTGTGTGTGTGTGGTGTGTGTGTGTGTGTGTCTGGTATAGGTCCGCCCCCGTGGCGCAATCACCTCATATGGCACATTTTTGGAACCAGGTTGACCAGGGAAGGTTTTAAGCCCAATTATGAGATGATCGATCACTTTTTTTTTTTTTAGCCGGGCCATTAGCGCAATTGTGAAAAAAAAGTGGGTTGCGAGAATTGGGGAAAACCCTTTGATGTAGGGTGATGGGTAATGGTGAGTGAATGGGTGGGGTAATGGGTAATGGGTGTGGGGTGATGGGTGAGTGAATGGGGGGGGGGTGATGTGTTGGGGGTGATGGGTGATGGGTGAGGGAATAGGTGGGGGGGATGGTAATGGTAAATAGAAGCGAAAGTGTGTCTGTCTGTCTGTCTGTGTGTGTGTGTGTGTGTGTGTGTCTGGTATAGGTTCCGCCCCCCGTGGCGCAATCACCTCATATGGCACATTTTTGGAACCGGGTTGACCAGGGGAAGGTTTAAGCCCAATTATGAGATGATCCGATATTTTTTTTTTTTTAGCAGCCTATTAGCGATAATTGTGAAAAAAAGTGGGTTGCGAGAATTGGGGAAAAACCTTGATGTAGGGTGATGGGTAATGGGTGAGTGAATGGGTGGGTGATGGTAATGGGTGTGGGGTGATGGGTGAGTGAATGGGTGGGGGTGATGGGTTGGGGGTGATGGGTGATGGGTGAGGGAATAGGTGGGGGGTGAGGGGTAATGGGTGAGTGAATGGGTGTGTGGTGATGGGTAATGGGTGAGTGAAGGGGTGGGGGGTGATGGGTAATGGGTGAGTGAATGGGTGGGGGTGATGGGTAATGGGTGAGTGAGTGGGTGGGGGGAATACATACATTTCTACATCCATGATTTCAGGAAAGTTAGAAGGGGCTATCTGGAGAGTCCGTGTTTTGGTGGGCCGAAGGCCCACCAAACACAGGGGTGGGCCGAAGGCCCACCACCAATAGCCCTCCGCAGGAGCTAGCCAAAAAGTCCGCCCGGAGGGGGGGTTTTGCGGCTAGTTTATATATAAAAACCAACCATCCAAGTTATAACCAACGACAGGTATATTATATATAATACTAGCCGCAAAGCCGCCCTCCGGGCGGACTTTTTGGCTAGCTCCTGCGGAGAGCTATTGGTGGGCCTTAGGCCCACCAATAGCCCTACAGGTGGTGGGCCTTCGGCCCACCAAACACAGACTCTCCAGATAGCCCCTTCTAACTTTCCTGAAATCATGGATGTAGAAATGTATGTATTAACGCCAACCCCTTACCCATTACCCCCCACCCATTCACTCACCCATTACCCATCACCCCCCACCCATTCACTCACCCATTACCCATCACCACACACCCATTCACTCACCCATTACCCATCACCCCCCATCTATTCCCTCACCCATCACCCATCACCCCCCACCCATTCACTCACCCATCACCCCTCACCCATTACCCATCACCCCACCCATTCACTCACCCATTAGCCATCACCCTACATCAAGGCTTCCTCAATTAGAGAGAACTGCAACTCCGAAAGCAGGGGTCGTGCAGTTTTTAATCACAATTTGGTGAAAAGTGGTCAATGAAAGAAAAAAAATGGCTTATTCAATGCACTTAAAACACAAAAGTATAATATAGAACGATTTTCTTCTATAATGTTATGTATAGAAGCCTGATCTGTAAAACCATGTATATAACCAAAAACCAAAGAGGTTATAGTTGAGGAGGTGAGGTAAATGATACCATGATACTATATAAATCAAAAATACACGAATTAGAAAGTATCTTTAAAACTAGGCAGTCATATTTTCCTGTTATTATTGTGTATCAATCAGATAGAAAGCGGAAGTGGCAATGAGTGACGCGTTTAAGTGGCAATTTTTTTGATTCAACTCCCGCCACAATCTCCCGCCACCACTCCCGCCGCGGCGTATCGCTCCACAATTATAACCACATGTCGCAGCAGCAAGCGATTTCGATTCCTATCTTCGTTTCCAAGGCATTGCTTATTGTATTTTGACAAGCGTGCAGAGCGCAGTACTGTCTTAAAAAAACAGTGTGAACATCGCCAAATTTTACATGCCAAATAAATATAAAAAATATATTAAAGCTTTATACACGAGGCGAGTAATTTGCATTAAATTGATATTATGAAACGTTCATCGTAATGCATGTCACCAATAATGTAGATAACAGAAAAATATTTTTGGTTTCAGATGCGGGGCATCAATGTTTATCGCGAAAAATTTAAATTATGAAAAAATTGTCGCGGAGGAAAACACAGTAACCAACCTTTTGAGTTTAAATGCCAGCGACCTGGCATTTCTCGAGTTCAGTTCTCTAATTTTCGCAACCCATTTCTCAATTATCGCTAATAGTGCTAAAAAAAAGATTTTTTTGCCGGATCTTCATAAGTGGGCCTAAAACCTTCCCTGTAACTGTTCAAAAATGTGTAATAGGGATCCGCACGGGGCGGAACTATACCACACACACACACACACACACACACACACACACACACACACACACACACACACACACACATACACACACACACACACACTTTCGCTTTTATTAATATAGATGTGTTTATATATAAAGATATCGTAATTGATATATATTTATGTGTATGTATATTTATTGTATGTATGTGTGTGTGTGTGTGAGGGAGGGAGCATGCGGTGAGCACACCACACCACACCACACCAACGGACCACACCACAGGTGTATACCACCTGTGTGAGCACAGGCATATAGATTAAGATTGACAGATAGATGGATATATATAGTTAGATAGATTGATGGATAGAGAGATGGACTATTTGATTTAAAAAAAAAAATGTATTAACTGAAAATATTTCAATCAAGTTTGCACAAAGTAAATTATTGAATTACATGAAAAAATATTTTACGAGTACGTTGAATTTCATGACAAGATTTCATGACAAGATTAGAACTTGTCATGTGCAGAAGAAAATGAGGAAGAGATCTTGTCAGTGTGACGAGTTTTCTTGTCAAACTATAATGACGAAGGCCGAGCTTGTCACAGTGACAAGATTTCGGCAATTCTGTGTTTACAGCGTCACATCGCTAGAACCTGTGATAATAATTGTTTTGGATTACATGAAGATCAGCCACCCCAATTTTACCACCTGAAAAACCGCCACCCCAGTCTTGCCAACCTTTTATCCACTTATTGATATATGACATAATACTCCATATTGACCAACCTAACTGGGGGGGGGGCTGCTGACAGCACCCCCTGACCCCCCATCCCCCATAGTTCACAAACCTAACCTGGACATTGGTTACGTAACTTAACCTAACTGGGTTATTAAACCACTCTCACCCACATGAAGATCAGTCACCCCAAGTGTAGTTGGGGTGGTGGATCTTCATTTGATCCATTTTTTTAACCGACTGTTAGTATATTCTGATTTCATACAAGGAGGGAAATTTCGGGGGGGGGGGGGGGGGCATGGCCTCTTTGGCAAAGGGGGCTATGGGTGCCCCACCTGGGTGCGCCCCTGGTCTATATTATGCTAATATTTTGTATTATTTGTGATCTGTAGTCTTGTGGGATACCATATATCTTCAATTAGCTAAATATGTTGTAAGGTTTCCTTCCTATTCTGAGTTAAGATATTATGCAATTGTTTGATTTTATTGTGCAACCAATATATTCAGTCAGACTAATATAATTATTTCATTGTAAATTCAGGGGCCCTCCTGAAACATTTTGGAGCAACCTTTGGCACTAGTCTAGAGGAGCATTCTATAATTGCCTTTTCTTACAATTGTTATAATTCCTATCTATAGTAATTTGCTTCTCTATTTTATTTGTATGTATGAACTACAATTTTCTCTATTTGTTTGTTTTGTTTTTATGCTTGCATATAATTTTAGTTAATTTTTTATTATTTGGGTATTTATGTTGTATATTTATGGTTTTATATATATACTAGCCGCAAAGCCGCCCTCCGGGCGGACTTTTTGGCTAGCTCCTGCGGAGGGCTATTGGTGGTGGGCCTTCGGCCCACCACCTGTGTTTGGTGGGCCTTCGGCCCACCAAACACGGACTCTCCAGGTAGCCCCTTCTAACTTTCCTGAAATTATGGATGTAGAAATGTATGTATTCCCCCACCCTTCACTCACCCATTACCCATCACCCCCCACCCTTCACTCACCCATTACCCATCACCCAACACCCATTCACTCACCCATTTACCCATCACCCCCCACCTATTCCCTCACCCATCAGCCCCAACCCATCACCCCCCACCCATTCACTCACCCATCACCCACACCCATTACCCATCACCCCACCCATTCACTCACCCATTACCCATCACCCTACATCCTCAATCCATTACCCATCACCCT
>JACEEZ010005636.1:880761-888261 GCA_016584305.1 Chionoecetes opilio | reverse complement strand
TTCCATTACATGCAAGAATAATCTCTCTCTCTCTCTCTCTCTCTCTCTCTCTCTCTCTCTCTCTCTCTCTCTCTCTCTCTCTCTCTCTCTCTCTCTCTGTCTCCTGCAGGTGGTGACATGTCGGGTGTCCAGCTGGCGGGTCCTCTGCTCGTCCTTCTGCAGGTCTTCTTAATCGCAGGTACTGTGTAAGCTCTCTTGGCTGTACTCTGGGGAAGTCAAAATGTATGATAGTTTACCCTTTTTTGCACCAAGTAAGTCTACAGTATGGTACGTACGTCGGCGGTGCTTGCCTGCCGCTCCTCTAGGTGGGACCAAGATTAATAGACATACTATCTATGTATATATCTATCTATACTATCTATCTATCTATATTAAAAGTCTATACATCTTGGGTGGGACAACCAAGGAAGATTTTCTTGATACTCAGAAAAAAATTGCACCAGAAAATATGGCACAGTAAAAATGGCACAGTGAAAATGGCACAGTAAAAAATGGCACAGTAAAAAATTGCACAGGAAAAAATTGCACAGTAAAAAATTGCACAGCAAAAACTTGCACAGTAAAAAATTGCACAGCAAAAAATTGCACAGCAAAAAATTGCACAGTAAAAAATTGCACAGTAAAAAATTGCACAGTAAAAAATTGCACAGTAAAAAATTGCACAGTAAAAAATTGCACAGTAAAAAATTGCACAGTAAAAAATTGCTTTATAAAAAATGGCACAGTAAAAAATATCACAAAGTTAGGAGCAGGAAAAACTGGCACATAAAAGTAATGGCATCTTATAGAGTCGATTGCTAGTCTGGAACCCATAGGATTTTATAGTATAGGTTAGGTTAGGTTAGATCCTATTTGAATAAGTTTTCAAAATGTGCTATTTATTCCTAACCTGAATAATATGCCATTTTCTCCTGTGCCATTATTTCGTGTGCCATTAATTCCTGTGCCATTATTTCCTGTGCCATTATTTCCTGTGCCATTATTTCCTGTGCCATTATTTCATGTGCCATTATTTCCTGTGCCATTATTTCCTGTGTCATTATTTCCTGTGCCATTATTTCCTGTGCCAATATTTCCTGTGCCATTATTTCCTGTGCCATTATTTCCTGTGCCATTATTTCCTGTGCCAATATTTCCTGTGCCATTATTTCCTGTGCCATTATTTCCTTGTGCCATTATTTCCTGTGCCATTATTTCCTGTGCCATTATTTCCTGTGCCATTATTTCCTGTGCCAATATTTCCTGTGCCATTATTTCCTGTGCCATTATTTCCTGTGCCATTAATTCCTGTGCCATTATTTCTAGTGCCATTATTTCCTGTGCCATTTTGTCCTTCAGTTAGAGACATGAGTACAACTTCCCTGGTACTACTCGATGCTTAAATGACATGCTAAACCGTCCTGATTAATACCATGTTAATTCATTCATCTGACTAACTCGTGTTCTTGTCAGCGAAATGTTGGATATCGGTGTGCGTGTGAGAACATTAATGCCTGTGTCGGAACGGAGCTCATCTCACTTGCATACCACGACATGGCTTGAGATACATAGCACTGAAGAGGAATTTGCATGGTGTATTGGTTAGCATATGCACGCAAGCACAGATCGGCGGGTCACGGTTCAAGTCCACCCAACTGTTCAGCCTTTGTTACGTTACCAGAAGGTCGATGAGAATAATCTGGGAGGCGTGTGTGCGAGGTATACATAATAACGCAAGTGTATCTTTCCACTACTGAGTAAAAATGCCAAGGAGATATATTGATCGCCGAAGTAGATTTAAAAAACTTCAAGGGCGTGCATGTTATGTCTTGCATGAATGACAAGATGACAAGGCGTGATGTGTATAGTGAATGCACGTACGACTGTCATTAACTCATTCACTGTATAATCATTGGTTCGTGCCTTACATATATTCTCTTGCATGTTGGTCACTCAGCCGCCGATTTTTTTTTTTTAATATATTTTTATTAACATCACAAAGGTCTGGTCAAGGGCAAAAAAAAAAAGTAACAAAATGCCCACTTAGTTGCCAGTCCCACACACACACACCCACCCACACACACACACACACCCACCCACCCACACACACACACACCCACACACCTACCCCCCCTCACACACACACACACTAAGATGGAAGAAACAGACAATGAAAAACTACTGACTCGGAAGCAAAGAGAAGGTCGATACACAAGAGGACATACAAACAAAAATAGGAAAAGAAACATAGCTAGGTAAACACACACACCCACCCACACACACACACACACACCCACCCACACACACCCATACACCCACCCACACACACACACACACACACACACCCATACCCACACACACCCACACACCCTTACACACACACACACACACACCCACCCACCCACACACCCACCCACCCACACACCCTTACAGACCCACTCCTCCCACACACAAACCCACTCACCCCCCCACACACTCTCTCTCTCTCTCTCTCTTCTCTCTCCTCTCTCTCTCTCTCTCTCTCTCTCTCTCTCTCTCTCTCTCTCTCTCTCTCTCTCTCTCTCTCTCTCTCTCTCTCTCCCCTCTCTCACAAACACAAACACAAACACACACACACACACCCACACACACAAACACACTGTAACCCTTGAGCCCTTTTAACCCTGTGTTCTGCAATAGCTCGCGGCAACACTCCTTCCCACTTTGTAAACTATTGTCTTAACTCTCCCGTGCAAAACTTACGACGTCCAAGTTTGGTCCATGGATTAAATCTGACGTCAATAATTTATCTGGAGCCGATCTTCTGGTGGCAGCATTGTTTTACCGCAGGCACCCCATCTCTCTCTCTCTGTGTCTCTTTCTTTCACTCTTTCTCTTTCTCTTTCTCTTTCTCTCGTTTTCCTACCCGTTTTAATATAGAAATAGGTGAATGAATAGATGAAAAAACAGTTCTCTCTCTCTCTCTCTCTCTCTCTCTCTCTCTCTCTCTCTCTCTCTCTCTCTCTCTCTCTCTCTCTCTCTCTCTCTCTCTCTCTCTCTCTCTCTCTCTCACTCTCTCTCTCTCTCTTTATCTCTTTTTCTCTCTCTTTCGTTTTCCTACCCGTTTTAATAAAGAAATAGATGGATGAATAGATGAAAAAACAGTTACCCATTTTTACCTCTTTGCCTCCTTCTCTATTTATCCTTTCCTTCCCTTTTTCTACTTTATAATCTCTTTCTCCTTTACCTCCTCCTCCTGCCCCTCACCACTATACTCTCTACCAAACAATTGTCTTCATAAAGGTTAGAGATGCGACAAAAGTTAAGGAACGTAACATACATATAAGGGACCTTAAGAGCACGACTCGAAATCAGGGAGTGAGAGACGCGGAGGGTGGATGGTCGCGTTAAGATCGAGGCATTGAACTATACACAGCGAATCGCCTCTAGAATCTTGAAGCATCGTTGGCGGGTACTCGTATCCAGCTCTAGCTCTCCCTCTCTCTCTCTAGCCTCCTCTACTACCTCCTTCCCCCTCTCCCTCTGCCTAGTGGTGACTCAGGTTGTTGTTGTTGTTGCTGTTGTTGTTGTTGATTTAGAATTGATTGCATATCGCGTCTGAGTGAGTGAAAGCGTATTGTTATTCATACCGACAGGACAAACCACGTAAAGTAAATGAAAGATTTTGGAACGAGCAGGCTGTTGTTATTGTTGTTGTTGTTGTTGATTTAGAAAGGATTGATTATCGCGGCAGTTGAGTGAGGGAAAGTGTGAGTGAAAGAAGTGTTGTTTGTTATTCATGCCGACAGGACAAACCGCGTAAAGTAAATGAAAGGCTTTGAAACGAAGTGATTGCAGAGTTGTTGAGGTCAGATCAAGATTGTGTGTTGGGAGGGAAGGTGAAAAGAATAATGTGATAGACACGTCCAGTACAAGACATGTTTTCCTGTGAGCCCAAACTGAATTTTTTGTTTTTTTAGTTTTTTTATCGTTTTTGGATAATATGTTCGCAAGTCGATAAGGAAGTTAGCGATGGAATATTTTGCAAGTGCCTCTTTGTGAAGTTAGTTAGAAAAAAAAATACTTTGAACTTTCCCGAAATGTTTGGCTGAGTATGCAAGAAGGTTATGCGATTATTTTTCTTATTATTATTTTTCTCGTATTTTTTAAAGTTTGTTTAAGTAGAGAGAGAGAGAGAGAGAGAGAGAGAGAGAGAGAGAGAGAGAGAGAGAGAGAGAGAGAGAGAGAGAGAGAGAGAGAGAGAGAGAGAGAGAGAGAGAGAGAGAGAGAGAGAGAGAGATCTGCTTTTTCATCTATTAATCCATCTATTTCTATATTAAACCCTTCACGTCCAGATCTTTCCTTTGCTATATAAAATCGTCTGTTGTCGAGCCATAAAATTACGAAAAGTAACTGAATATACCAAATTAGTTAGTGGACAAGGATACTAAACAAGCATACTCGCACGCACGCACGCACACACACTCTCTATCATGCACACACACACACACACATACGTACACTACACATAGTTGTTAAGAAGTATTAAGGCAATTACATGGAAATTATGCACATACATGAGGACGATAGCACACACTTCATTTATAATTATGTGCGTGTGTGTTTGTACTTTGATATGCACGTGTTTTATGACTCTCTCTCTCTCTCTCTCTCTCTCTCTCTCTCTCTCTCTCTCTCTCTCTCTCTCTCTCTCTCTCTCTCTCTCTCTCTCTCTCTCTCTCTCTCTCTCTCCACTGGCTTTTTCTGTGTTTTCGATCAATAGCACACGTCACTTTATCCATTTATGTATATGAAAAGACAGAAATATTGCTTTTTAATTTTCATTGTTACTGATTTTCGTACTGATAATGTGAATGCACGCACACACGCGCCCACACACACACACACACACACACACACACACACACACACACACACACACACACACACACACACACACACACACACACACACACACACACACACACACACACACACACACACTTACAGGCTCATAAATGGAGCTCTAATTATAGTGAAGGGGAGGTGTTGCATATAAAAAAATGAGTAAAATTACCAACGATTACCAAAGAGAGAGAGAGAGAGAGAGAGAGAGAGAGAGAGAGAGAGAGAGAGAGAGAGAGAGAGAGAGAGAGAGAGAGAGAGAGAGAGAGGAGAGAGAGAGAGAGAGAGAGAGAGAGAGATCTGCTTTTTCATCTATTAATCCATCTATTTTTATATTAAACCCTTCACGCCCAGATCTTTCCTTTGCTATATAAAATCGTCTGTTGTCGAGCCATAAAACTACGAAAAGTAACTGAATATACCAAATTAGTTAGTGGACAGGGATACTAAACAGGTCATAGGTATCAAATATTGCTTATAGTCACTAAAAATCGTCTAATGGTACCCAAATTACAATGGAAATCACGTTCTGGGTCTCAAGGGGTAAAAACGGGTTGCAACGTTCCGAGAAACTATTCGAGTGTTTCAAGATATTTTTTCTCCAATTCTTATACGCGTAATCAGACTTTGGGAGATTTCTGTATTTCATCAACTTTGTACTTAATGAGGAAATTCTTCAATATGTATGATGCGATTTGCATGAATAATTGCCGGCAGTTATATAATATTTTTTCGTATGCGACGCAGCTCATGAAAATACACACACGGATTTAATTGGAGTCATTACGTTCCCTGGTATTATTAGAACATGTCATTTGTATAACCTTTCCCTTTACATTATTCATTTCCTCATTTTATCTTTCCCTTATTTTCCACTCCTATAATTTCCTATTTCTCATATTATATTTTCTCTTTTCATAACTCTTTTCCTCATTTTATCTTTCCCTTATTTTCCACTCTCCTATTATTCCCTATTTTTTCATTATATTTTCTCTTTTCATAACTCTTTTTCTTCTTCCCATCTATTCCTGTCTCTAGTCTCTTTCTCCTCTTCCTCTTTTTAACCTACGTGTGAATCAAAACCAGTTATAGTTCTTCTTCTCTCACAACAACCACTACATCTACTACCTGTACACTACCACTGCTTCTACTACTGCTACTACTTATGCAACAATGACAACAACAACAGCAACAACAAGCACTATACTTCTACATATACTACTACTACTACTATTACTACTACTACTACTACTACTACTACTACTACTACTACTACTACTACTACTACTACTACTCCACACATACCATTACCACTTTCGATATTTAGAGAACCGACACACACGTGTCAACTGTCAACTGGTGGAACGCCGACGTGAGTTTCGACAGGGGATGCTTGCAGCCTATGTTGATCTCAAGAAGGCGTTTGACTCAGTGCATCGTGAGTCACTCTGGGATCTTCTGCGACTTCGAGGGATTCCTGCAAGGACTATTGGTTTGATAACTGGTCTGTATTCTGGGACTGAGAGTGCTGTGAAGTGTGGGGCAGGTGTATCCAGCTTCTTTCCTGTGAATACAGGAGTGAGGCAAGGGTGTGTCCTTGCCCCATCACTTTTCAACGCTTGTATGGACTGGGTATTGGACAAGGTTGTAGATCAAAGTGATTGTGGAGCATCCGTCGGCAACACCAAGATCACTGATCTTGTTTTTGCCGATGATGCAGTAATCTTTGCTGAGTCGCTGGAGGTCCTGGTGATGGCTCTCGAGGCGCTGCACGAGGAGGCAAAGCCTTTGGGACTTGAGGTCTCCTGGCTCAAGACCAAGGTCCAGGTGTTTGGAGACTTACTAGATGAAGGAGTACAGTCTGTTCATGCGTGTGGCGAGGACATTGAGATCTTGGAAAGTTTTACATACCTTGGTAGCGCAGTCCATAATGACGGTGGGTCACGTCAAGAAGCCTTACGGCGGATTGGCATAGCCCACGGTGTTGTGGACTCGCTCAGCGGGAGTATTTGGCGTTGTCGGTACCTGTGCAGGAGGACAAAGATCCGGATCTTCAAGTCGCTTGTGATCCCTGTCTTACTCTATGGTTGTGAGACATGGACACTAAATAGTGACTTGAAGAGATGAATCAATGCCTTTGGTAATAAGTGTCTTCGCAGAATCATGGGGTATCGCTGGGATGATTACGTGTCAAATCAGCGATTGCACCATGAGACTGAATCGAGGCCTATTACCTGCATAGTCCGTCAGCGCCAACTTCGGCTATATGGGCATGTGGCACGCTACCCTGAAACCGATCCTTCCCATCGGGTTGTATCTGTAAGAGACAATCCGGCGTGGAGGAGGCCAAGGGGGCGCCCACAAGGCTCGTGGCTGGGGCAAGTTGATGTTTCTTGTCGAGAGCTGCTTGGTATGGGAAAGGAGCCTGCATGGGAACTCGCGCGTGGTGACCCCCGGGAGTGGCGTCGTAGGGTGGGCGAGGCGACGCGCCCCCGGCGTATGCCCCCAATGATTGATTGATTGATACACACACACACACACACACACACACACACACACACACACACACACACACACACACACACACACACACACACACACACACAACACAAACACACACACACACACACACACGCA
>JACEEZ010005636.1:805761-875761 GCA_016584305.1 Chionoecetes opilio | reverse complement strand
GGTTAGGTTACGTTAGGTTACGGATAGGGTAGATTAGGTTATCCTATTACTATTGCTATACTATTTCTTGGTAACTTTGCGTGGGAATCACAATTATAATATTTTCGAGAAGTTCCTATGGTTAGTTTCGAAGCTACAGTCAAGCGTCTTCACTCGGAAACCACATACTCGCATAGAGAACGGGAATAAGCTGGCGGGACGGCGGCTAGAGTGGCGGCAAACACTCCAGCGGTACTCGAGGCACCGCTGGACGACTGTGTTACACTCCATCGTTAATTAAAAACTCTGTCGGCGTCTCTTCTGTGTGTTTGAAATCGCGTTGCGAAATTGAAATGTGTATAGGTAGTATTAGTTTTTTTTTTCTTTCGTTTTTTTTATTACCTTCGCCAACGAAGTTGGAGGGGTTATGTTTTCACCCCGATCTGTCTGTCTGTGTCTGTCTGTCTGTCTGTCTGTCTGTCTGTCTGTCTGTTTGTTTGTGTACAGGATTTCTCAAAAAGTTACCAATAGATTTGGACCAAACTCAGTATACCAAGTCTATTTGGTATAAGGAAGGACTGATTTAATTTTGGATGAAATCTATTGACAACTGTTGCCATGGCAACCAACTGATGAAATATTCGGCCGGAGGTATGCGCTCATACTCAGTGCATATATTATATTATAATATATATATATATATATATATATATATATATATATATATATATATATATATATATATTATATATAATATATATATATATATATATATATATATATATTATATTTTTTAACCTTCTTTTTTTACTTTTTTTTTTAAACATTTTTATATTCGGGCGGAGGTATGCGCTCTACTGAGTGCCCCCCCCCCCCTAGTTACTATTGGTTTTGATGTATGTTTTACTGTTTTTATTATTATTACTACTACTCCTATTACTACTACTATTACTACTACTACTACTACCACTATTACTACTACTACTACGTACTACCACTACTACTACTAACCTACTATTACTACTACTACTACTACCTCTACTACTACTACTACTACTACTACTACTTCTACCACTACTATTACTACTATTACTACTACTATTTTTATTACTACTATACTACTACTACTACCTCTACTACTACTACTACTACTACTACTACTACTACTTCTACCACTACTATTACTACTACTACTACTACTACTTTTAACTACTACTACTACTACTACTACTACTACTACCACCACTGTGTCTACTACTACTACTACTACTACTACTACTACTACTACTATTACTATTACTATTACTACTACTACTTCTATTACCAGGTACAAGCGGACAGCAAATGGTGAAGGTATATGGTATCCAAGCAGATATCTGGAAACCTCCGAGGAACGATGTATTCCTTCGCTACAACCTCACATCCAAGGTACTAACTACTACTACTACTACTACTACTACTACTACTCAGGGCCGGATTAAGGGGGGGGGGCTACCAGGGCTCTAGCCCCAGGGCTCCCACCAAAAGGGCCCCCACCATATGTATATTAGCTTTAAGCAGTAATATTAAAAACATTGGCAAGTTACAAAACCAAAACATATTTGCCTGTTTCTGTTTCATCCTTTATCTCTGAATACCAGTCTATGCATTAATAGTTCTTTGCCAAACATAGGCCTCAAAATACCCACAAAAGTGTTTAATTTTCGTGCGAATATAGGGCCCCCACAAAAGCTGAGCCCCAGGGCCCCCACAGCTCTTGATCCGGCCCTGCTACTACTACTACTACTACTACTACTACTACTACTACTGTTAAGGCATATGTATGGGTGTGGCATATTGTATTGCCGGCCCCAGTTGCATTACTGCGGGATCAGCATGTATTGAGAAGCCGGTAGGTTTGCTGACGAGTCGATAAGTATATTTCCATCTCTTATAAATAGATGGTAACATACTAATCAACTTCTCAACAAACCTACACTACTACTACTACTACTACTACTACTACTACTACTACTACTACTACTGTCATGTCTTCTACAGGGTGTCCAGAACGCTCGTGAGGTGTCGGTGTGTTTCAGAGTCATGTCAAAGTCACTGACTCACATTGAACCTTATTTCCACTTCGCCGAGTCTGAGGATAATGTTGATGCCCTTGTTGTTAGTAAGTATAGTGAGAGAGAGAGAGAGAGAGAGAGAGAGAGAGAGAGAGAGAGAGAGAGAGAGAGAGAGAGAGAGAGAGAGAGAGAGAGAGAGAGAGAGAGAGAGAGAGAGAGAGAGAGGAGAGAGAGAGAGAGAGAGAGAGAGAGAGAGGAGAGAGAGAGGAGAGAGAGAGAGAGAGAGAGAGAGAGAGAGAGAGAGAGAGAGAGAGAGAGAGAGAGAAGGCTTATGTTCAGATATCCGAGAAGGCGTTGCGTTAAGAAGATAGAAAGTTGTGTGAGAATCCAACCAAAGTCTATCAGGTCAGGAGTAAGAGGAGGAGGTGGAGAAGGAGGAGATGAAAGACTGAATTAGAAGAGAGGAAGAGAGGGAGATGAAAGACGGAATTAGAAGAGAGGAAGAGAGGGAGATGAAAGACGGAATTCGAAGAGAGGAATAGAGGAGGAAGAAGGGATAGAGGGATAGGGATACAAACAGAGAGATAAAGGCCAGAGGAAAGAGGAAGAAGAGGAAAATAGGATAAATTGCGAGATAAAGGCCAGAGGAAAGGAAGGGGATAGAAATGAGGAACAGGAGGAGAAATATGATAAATAGAGGGAATAGGGAGAGGAAGAAAGGAAGATGAGGTGGAGGATAGAGGGAAAGAAGAACGTCAAATATAATATCAAAATTATGACAGGTAGACAGACATACAGACAGACAATTATACACACACATTTACGCCCACAAAAAACCACACGCACACTGTCACACACACTGTCACACACACTGTCACACACACTGTCACACACACTGTCACACACACTGTCACACACACTGTCACACACACTGTCACACACACACACACACACACACACACACACACACACACACACACACACACACACACACACACACATATACACAGTCACACACACACACATATACACAGTCACACACACACACAGACATATAATTATACACACATTGACGCACACAAAAAACCACACGTACACACACAGTCACACACACACACACACACACACACACACACACCTACACACACACCTACACACACACCTACACACACACCTACACACACACCTACACACACACCACACACACACACACACACACACACACACACACACACACACACACACACACACACACACACATGAAGGTTAATAACGAACCTCTTGTTAATTAAAGAGGTTAATTAATGGAGTAATCTTTCATGTGGACGGTCGTGATTAACTGCGCTATTTATTTTCCAAAGCCAAGTTCAGAGTCTATAATTACATAGTGTAGAGTTCATAATTGCAGGTGTTGTGTTTTCTTGTGCTCATTAAAAAGAGATTACCCTCATTACTGCATCATGCGAAAAAGTAAATACCAGTAACATGAATCCACTTATTTTCTTCCTCTTCCACTTCCACTTATTTTTTCCTCCAGACAAGTTAGAAGTCAATTGTTGATAGCCATTTTATACAGGAACTACCACGTGTAGGTCTCACAGCCTCTTGTAGCTTCCTTATGTTCTTATGTTCTTATATATCTTAATACAAATAGGGTGGTAAATGATTGGAATGGACTCAGTAGACAGGTAGTTAGTGCGGAGTCATTAGAGAGCTTTAAAAGGAGGCTAGATAAATTCATGGATGGGGATGAAAGGTGGATGTAGGTGGTGTTAAGTAACATGAACTACCTCGTGTAGGTCTCACGGCCTCTTGTAGCTTCCTTATTTTTTTATGTTCTAAATACAATAACTGATCTTTGTCCCTTGCCGAACAGTGAGAATCGAAGACAAAATCGACCTTTACGTGACCGACGTGGCCCAGGACAGGATATCGCCGCTCTACACGGACCTGGTCCTCCACCACTGGGAGCATCAATGCCACGTGTTCAACAGGGGGTTCTACAAAGCCTACGTGGACGGTAAGGAACAGGCCAGTGGGGAGCTGACCAACAAGGACGTGATGCTGCCTCTGAACGGCGTCTTCTGCCCTGGCATGGAGCAAGACACTGTGGGAGGAGGGTTCGACCACACGCAGGTGTTTCGTGGCCACATGACACAGATCAACATATGGAACAAAGTACTGGGTGACGAAGAGATCCGGGATATTTCTGCTTGTCGGATGTACGGGGAAGGTAATGTGTTCTCCTCCGACGTGGATGTGATGGAGGAGATCGGAACCACCTTGGAGATGATGCCGCTGATGGATCTGTGTCAGCCTAGCGAGAACTTCTTCATCCTGCCCGCCATGCAGACCGTCTACGAGGGCATGGACTCGTGCTATAGAATGGGTCACGCTCTCTATGTCCCCGGCTCGGCCACAAACAACGAGCGTCTCTACAACTCGTCGCTGCAGTTCTTGAATGTGTGCACCAACCCTTACGTCCTGTGGCTGGGCGTGATGGACGAGGAGAAGGAGGACGTGTGGCAAAGGGTGGTGGACGATGCAGTCATGGGGGAGACGCAGTTCGGTCCAGGGCAGCCAGACGGTAAGAGGATACAGAACTGTGCTTACATGTCCAGCGTGACGGGGCATTGGAGCGACGAGCAGTGTGATCTGAAGATTCTGACTTGTGTGCCCTGTACCCTCCGCCAGCACCCGCCCCTCAGCCTCAGGGGCCTCTGCTTTAGAATGAAGGCAGAAACAGCTTTTGAGATTCTGGGCTACTGGAGTGAGCGGCCGTACTTTCACGGTTTCTACGGCTACATGATCTACATGTCGGGGCCCGCCACTTGGGACTTGTTTGACACCAACTCCAACAAGACTCTGGCCACTGTGAAGTTGAGCTCCGTCAGCGACTACCCAATAGGACGCAAGGGATGGACGGTCAAGAGTACCCTGTGTGATCGCCCTAAGGACACCATCATCGATCTCAGTCTGTCTCACTGCCTCGACACTCAGTTCACTTGTGCTAACGGCGACTGCATCAGCAAGGACCAGCGATGCAACGGCCAAGACGACTGCGCTGACTTCTCTGACGAGGACGCGTGCTACCAGGTGCATCTGCCCGGGAGTTACCGCGTAGGCCGACCCCCCGAGTCCCTAATGGAGGGGCGGCCACTCGCGCTGAAATCCACGGTGCGCATCCTGAGGTTCCACGCCATTAGTGACGTGCGGCGCAGCATCAGTATGGAGTTCATACTGATCATTACCTGGAAGGACGCCAGACTGAGGTTCTTTAATCTGAAGGCGACGAGGGAGTGGAACAAGATGGCTCAGGGGGAGATGGAGTCCATTTGGAGGCCACAGCTGGAGTTTCCCAGCGCCCAGGACGGTAATAGCAGACTGCTGAAGCAAGAAATCTTCCTTAGCAAAGGCAGTGAACCGCTACCCAACGAGTTCAACGACATCAAAATGGGTGAGTCATTGCAATACAGCTCAGTGACTTACAGCCCAACTTTTTCTCCATTCCCCCCGTCTCTCTTCTCTCTTCCCCTCTTTTTTTTTTTTTTTTTTTTTTTTTTTTTTTTTTTTTTTTTTTTTTTTAAAAACATACATAAACTAAACCCCAAAAGGGTTTTGCACTGTCGTGTGCTACCTATCTTAAGGGAAATTTACAATAAATTAAAGACCTAAAAACAAACATTATATAATTTATGATCATAAAGTGTTTTTTTTGGGGGCACGTTGCTGTCATATGTCACAGTTCACTAGGCTCAGGGGGGTTGGGCTTAAACAGCCCTCCCCCGTTTGGGCCGCCAACTTTACATTGTGTGTTCATCTCTGGAGTGGGGGAAGCGGCCGTGAAAATTTTCCACACCTGGAGACGGGGGCCCAAAAAGGGTGGTTGGTGCTGGCTGGACGGGAACGCGGCACCCCCACTGCTCCCCATGTTAAGACCGTTCCGTGCTCCCGTGGCGACTCTCGGGGCTGTCGAACCCAGCCAGGTGGGGCACCCCTGCACCTGTCCTTGGGGGGAAATACCACAAGCACCCGACACCCCGCGGTTTTTCCATTGAGTCGAGAGGACTAAGGGCTCGAACGGGCTGGGGGGGTCTGGGGGTCTGCAGCATCCACCAGTCGCAGGGCTGCGCGGGATGCTGCCCAGCCCCCGATGTGCGAGGGTGCGACGACATCCAGGGGGGGGGCGGGCGTACTCTAAGAAAGGGCCCTATCGGGGCCTTTTATAGAGCAAGAGTTTCCCCCCCCGTCGAGGAATCGGCTACCCTTCGCGGGCAGAGCCCCTGTGAGAGGCCTTTTTTGCAATGTTTTTTATGGGGCCGTAAAACCCTTTTAGCTCTGGCCCACCTCCACTCCCAAACCCTTTGACGGCTTCCCTGAGTGGGAGGGGAAAACGCCCCCAAAACCCGCAGCCTCCCTTCCCACTGCTGGCCCGGGCGGGGGGGCCCAAAAAACCCACCATTCCCTGTGTTTCTCCGGAGAAAAGTTCACCTGCCAACGGTACCCCCATCCTGTATAACACTCACTGCTGATTGCCCCTCACAGCACCCCACGCCCCCTTTCATGTGGGGGGGAGGAGCAGGAGGAGTACAGTCACGGGGCGTAAGTCGAGACTGGGCAGCTGCTGGAGAAGATCGTCCACGTAGATGTTCCCCCAGGATGGCCCCAGCACAGAGGCCCTGTGGGACAGAGCTTCCACTGGCAGGGACCCGAGGCCTGCCCTTAACGACGACCTGGGGGTTTTTCCCTGCAGGGAGTCCCCCAGGAGCAGCAGGGGGTCCCCTGGAGCCTTTTGCTCGGGGTTTTTCGAGATGGGCCCCCGTCCACACCGTGTCAAGGCACCCGCTAGTCAAGGGCCACCCCGATATGTCCCCGGCCTTTATCCCGGGCTCCCGCAGTTTCGGGTTAGAAGCATCAGCAGGTCAGAGGTGGACCGTCCCGGTCTGAACCCCAAAAAATGTTTGGCCGAGAGGAGGTAGTTGTCGTGGGGGGACGACAGATTACCTTGGGCCCCGATCCCTCGAACACTTTCCCCACCACAGACGCAGGAGTGGGGCCTGTAGTTTTTGGGGGCGATCTGGAACTCCTCTTGTGAACGGAACCCCTCGAGCCTCCTTCCACGCTGAAAGGGCCCAAGTTTTTCCGCAGGCAGGCATGAAGACGTGGGGAGAGGGACAGACAGTCCCGGGCGCACTGTTTTAAAAGTGCGGGCTGACGTCTCAGGGCCAGGGATTTTTTGGTGTCGACCCTCGCAAGAGTGCCGACCTGCGCCTCGTTACCTCCACCTTGGATGTTCTTCACACTGCTGCTCCAGACGAGGCGGGGGCTGCTGGGGGGCCCCCACCTTTTATCTTTGCGAGAAGAGATAGCCAGCAGCTGAGCCTTTCCTTGTGCTGCAGCTGCTTTCCCTCCCGCTTGGTGAGGGGAGGAAAAGAATCTTTGGCGGCTGATTCCCTGTTTTTTTCCTTTAAACCGGGACCACCAAGTCTTTTTTCCCCCGCCGGGCCTCGTAGTTTGCGGCGCAAGTCCTCCTCCCACTTTTTATCCCCTTTTGCTGGACACACCCCCTTCTCTCTCTCTCTCTCTTCTCTCTCTTCTCTCTCTCTCTCCTCTCTCTCTCTCTCTCTCTCTCTCTCTCTCGCGCTCTCGCTCTCGCTCTCTCTCTCTCTCTCTCTCTCTCTCTCTCTCGCTCTCGCTCCGCCCCCCCCGCCCCCCCCCCTCTCTCTCTCTCTCTCTCTCTTCTCTCTCTTTTCCTCTCCTCTCCCTCTCTCTCTCTTCTCTCTCTCTCCTCTTTCTCTCTCTCTCTCCTCTCGCTCTCCCCTCTCTCTCTCTCTCTCTCTCTCTCTCTCTCTCTCTCTCCTCCCCTCTCTCTCTTCTCTCTTCTCTCTCTCTCTCTCTTCTCTCCTCTCTCTCTCTCTCTCTTTTTCCGCTCTCTCTCTTCCTCCCTCTCTCCTCTTCTCCCCCGCGCTTCTCTCTCTCTCTCTCTCTCTCCGCTCCTCTCTCTCTCTCTCTCGCTCTCTCTCTCGCTCTCTCTCCGCTCTTCCTCTCTCTCTCTCTCTCTCTCTTCTCTCTCTTCTCTCTCTCTCTCTCTCTTTTTCTTCTCTCCTCTCTCTCTCTCTCCATGAGGGAATAAAAAATAAAATAATAAAAAAAGCTCGATATCTTTTTCACCATTTCTGGTACATTAAAAATAAATTTTAAAGAGGGTATTTTTCCCGACGAATGAAAATTGCTCGAATTGCCCTTTTTTTTTCAAGAAAGGGAATTTTTACTGAAAAATTATAGACCAAATTTTAAATATTGCAAGCTTTAACTTTTTTTTGAAAAAATATGGTAATGAGATTAATGGATTACCTCTCAAAAACTCAATTTAACCCCAAATCAACATGGTTTCCGTCCCCAGTTTCCACTAAATTTGAGTTACCATATCTGTCAGAACTTTTAAAATGCATGGAAATAAAATGCTAAAATAACATTTTTCTGTGACCTCCAAAAGCATTTGAACAATTTTTCCCCAAACAATTTTATTACACAAATTATCTATCTAGGAATACTGGTAGGCTCACAAGGGAAAAAAGTTACTTAAGTCTAGAAAGCAATATAATATATAATAATACATCATCCCCTTATAATGAATACAGTGGAGACCCCGGGGTTTCAATTCGGTCCTATTTTTCTTAATATACATAATGACATCATTGAACAGTAATAAATTTAAAATTCTTACTTTCGTGAGATATCACAATTTCTTCAAGGCCACAATCTTAAAATATTACAATTAATTAAATGAAAAATTTAAATAAATTTTCAAATTGGTTTAAGGCAACAAATTTAACTTTAAATATTAATAAAATTTGCTTAGGGTTTCCGCCCCCTAGACTCAGCCAGTCCCCACACACAAATAAAGATAAAAAATCTATCATTAATGATTTTTGAATTTAAATTTAGGGATTAAATTTTAGATAGTAATTTGAAAGGGAAAGAACATATTGATAGGGTGAAATCTGGGATATCGTTATACACAGGCATACTTTACAGACTAGGCACTATTTGAATGTAAAAAGTTTAACAAGTTTTTTTTACCCAAATATACCCACATTTTTATATTTTTCACTTAGGGGGGAGGTCCTAAAAATTTTCTTTGAAGCTCTTTATTAGAAAAAAGAAGTTTTTACGTGTTTTTTCTTTAAAAATCTTTATGACCATACCACGTTTTTTCCGAGACTTAAATTTTTAAAGCTTCCAGATATAACACCTTAAAATAATTTTTTCGTACATAAACCATACACTTTTTACCTTTAGACTTGGGGCTTTAGAGCAATACCCTACAATGTGACCAAAGGGGACCACATGTTTTACGTATACCATTATGCAGGGAATCACATGACAACAGAGTATTTGTCAAAAAGGGGAAAAAAAAGCTGAACAACTTTCCCGAAATGTTTTACTGAGAAAACCAAAAATCTTTTAAAGTAAATGATAAAAAACATGCTTGATAAATACAATAAAAATTATAAACTCTTTACAACCATAAAAGTCTTTGTGATTTTTTAAATTCACGTTATGTGGGTTTTTTTTTTTAAAATTTTTGGCTATTTCACATTATTCCAAATGATAGGATAGTTTTTATTTTTTTTGTTTTTCTTTGCGTATATGTTTTTTCTTTTGGCTATAAAAATTTTTTTTTTTTTGCATTTAAAATTAAAGATTAGTTTACTATTGTTAACTTCCCTATTTATATAAAAGTTAATTTTCAAAAAGGCCTGACCAGTCCCCTTTTTGTAATGTTTTAGCTTCAGGGCCTTAAAAGCTTCGGCTTATTGGACCTGGCTTTATCATATATGTAATAGTTTTTGTACAAAAATACATGGCCAAATCTCTCTCTCTCTCTCTCCTCTCTCTCTCTCTCTTCTCTCTCTCTCTTCTCTCTTCTCCCCCTCTCTCCTCTCTTCTTCTCTCCTCTCTCTCTCCTCTCTCTCTTCTCTCTCTTCTCTCCTCTCTCTCTCTCTCTTCTCTCTCCCCTCTCTCTCTCTCTCTCCTCTCCCCCCTCTCTCTCTCTCTCCCATGTAGCATTTATCCCTGTAATTTTAAAAGGGTTTTTTGTATTTTTTTAATATACCCCCCAATATTTGGCCCCAAAAAGTGACCCCCTATCCTGTGTTTCCAGAGGCCGTGTACTCAGGTGAATCCACTTCGTTGATTCAGGAACAACATTACAGGTAGGTCCTCGTGCCCTCCTTAAGACCATCACACACACAGTAGTAGTAGTGGTGATAGTTGTAGTAGTGATGGTGGTAGTAGTAGTAGTAGTAGTTGTTGTTGTTGTAGTGATGGTGATAGTTGTAGTAGTAGTAGGGATAGTAGTAGTCATCATCATCATCATCATCTTTATTTGGCAGTAGTAGTAGTAGTAGTAGTAGTAGTAGTAAAAGTTGTTGCTGTTGTTGTGATGGTGGTAGCAGTAGTAGTAGGTGTTGTTGTTGTGATAACGGTAGTAGTAGTAGGCGTACTGACCATTGTATCTGTCTTTGTCAGTGCAAGATATATGATGCAGCTGCAAATGAATTCTGTAAGATGATGGTGAATGTTAAGTCTATGCCTTCTGATACTGTTTACCATACTATACTGTGCATCTACAACTACTACTGTACACTAAACTGTTAATACTATTAATACTTACTACTACTACTACTATACTCTACTACTCATGCTGCTTCTGGCTGTTTGTAGATATGAAAACCGATCTGCTGTGAATCAAACTGTGTTAATTAATATTGGACAGAGTAGAGACTGTTACCATCCCTCCTCCACAATGAAAAACTATATGATACAAACGATAGATAATATAATGATAGATAAGATATGAAAACGTTGTACGCAGCAAATGAGAGAGACGATAGAGGAGAAGTAGAGAGATAGTTGAGAAATATAGATTGAAATAGTCAGAACACACTAGATAAAAAATAGGGAAGAATAGAGAGATAATAATATAGAGATTAAGATATGAAAGAGTGAGGAGAGGAGAGAGAGAGAGAGAGAGAGGGAGAGAGGAGGGGAAGAGGAGAGAGAGAGAAGAGAGAGAGAAGAGAGAGAGAGAGAGAGAGAGAGAGAGAGAGAGAGAGAGAGAGAGAGAGAGAGAGAGAGAGAGAGAGAGAGAGAGAGGAGAGGAGAAGAGGACAGAATATAGAAAGACGAAAGAATGAGATAAGAGAAGAGGGAAATATTGATGAGAGAGTAAGATAAAGAGAAAGATGATAAGATGAGAAGAGAGAGGAGAGAGAAGGAGAGGAGGAGAGAGAGGGAGAGAGAGAGAGAGAGAGAGAGAGAGAGAGAGAGAGAGGGGAGAGAGAGAGAGAGAGAGAGAGAGAGAGAGAGAGAGAGAGAAGAGTCTTGGATGGCATAGACTTTTAGGACAATAGACGAGGAAGTTTTATAAAGAAGTCTTGAACCACAAAGAGGTCTTCCCGTGTAATCGAGGTCAGGCTTTGCAACGGGTCAAAGTTAGGTCATTATGAGCCGTGGGTTTAAAGCAGGTCACGGTATGAAATGGAATGCAAGGTCAACTTTTCCTTTTCCATCCGACTCAAAATCTTCTGGTTCACTCCATTCCATTCTTAGTAACTTCCATTCCATTCTTAGTAACTTCCATTCCATTCTTAGTAACTTCCATTCCATTCTTAGTAGCTTCCATTCTATATATAGTAACTTCCATTCTATATCTAGTAACTTCCATTCCATTCTTAGTAACTTCCATTCTATATCTAGTAACTTCCATTCCATTCTTAGTAACTTCCATTCTATATCTAGTAACTTCCATTCCATTCTTAGTAACTTCCATTCTATATCAAGTAACTTCCATTCCATTCTTAGTAACTTCCATTCCATTCCTAGTAACTTTATATATCATTCTTTGTGACTTCCATTTCATTTATAGTAGCTTATATATCATTCTTAGTGACTTCCATTTCATTTATAGTAGCTTATATATCATTCTTAGTGACTTCCATTTCATTTATAGTAGCTTATATATCATTCTTAGTGACTTCCATTTCATTTATAGTAACTTCCATTCCATCCTTAGTAACTTCCATTCCATTCAAAGTAACTTCCTTTCCATCTTCTATTCCAGATGATCTCAGCATGATACTATGGTTATTTGCAAAAAAAAAGTACTAAAGGCATTTCTAATATGGATGGAAGGAGTGGAAATATGAAAAAAAAACAATTTCCTTCTAAAAATTTTCATTCCTTTCCTTCCCTGACATATTCCATGCTTAAATTCTTCTTCTATTTAACTTCCATTCCATTCTATTTACTTCCACCCATCATTCTAATATTTACATTGCATTTTTGTACTACGCAACTCTAAACAATAGCTGCCTGCGTCTCTATAATATTTAATAAAGGAAAGGAAAAAAAGAGACCTTCCTCCCTGCTAACCTCAAAATAAAAATAAAAATAAGACAAAGAGACAAATTGCGTGTGATTATTATAGGACGAATATAAATTGTAGTTTAGGCTGCGATATGTGTGTCTTTTGATCAATCTGTTTATTAATCTACCTATACACCTATCTATTTATTTACCTATCTACCTATTTATCTACCTATCTGTCGATCTACGAACCCATCTGTCTACTTACCTATCGATCTATCTATCTATCTATCTATCTATTTATTTATTTACCTATCTATCTATTTATCTACCTATCTGTCGATCTACGAACCCATCTATCTACTTATCTATCTATATATCCATCTATCGATCTATCTATCTCTTCTATCTATCTATTTATCTACCTATATATCTATTCATCAATCTATTCATCTATTTACCTATCTATCCATCTAACTATCGATTTATCCATCTATCTATCTCTATATATATATATCTATTTATCTATCTATCTATCTTAGTAAAAAAGTTATATGCATACAAATACACATATACATACACACGCGTTTATATAAATGAAAATAACAATGAATAGTAGCAAGGGAAATGAAGGAAAAAGAAGAGAATATGAAGAGAATATGAAGAGAATATGAAGAGAAAATGAAGAGAAAATATAGGAAATAACAGGTGAATTGAACAGTCAGGGATGAAAAGCAGACAAAATAACAGGAGTCTAATGTTTATCAGGTGAGGTGGTAATTAATTAAGCAACCCTGTGTACATGGCGGGTTAAAAGAGGCGCGCGCCCTAGTTAGTAATTCTTTTTTTGCTAATATTGTTATTGTTGTTGGCAGTGGCGAGGGATATCATAACAGATTATTATTAGTGTTGGTGTTTTTATTGTTGTTGTTGCTGCTGCTGTAATTATTATTGTTATTGTTGTTGTTATTATTATTATTGTTATTATTATTATTGTTATTATTATTATTATTATTATTAGTAGTAGTAGTAGTATAGTAGTAGTATAATTTTTGTTTTTATTATTATTAATATTGCTATTATTATAATAATAATAATAATTATTATTATTATTATTATTATTATTATTATTATTATTATTATTATTATTATTATTATTATTATTATTGCTATTACTTTTATTATCATCATTATCATTCTCATTATGATATCATCCACAACATCATATTTTTCTCTCCTCTTTTAAGCATGTTTTTCCTTTTCATCTTTCATTCTATTTTCTCCCCAACCACATTTTCGCTAAGTGGCATTTTGCATACTGTTTATAAGACTTTCACTTCATAATGCCGTGCTTCGAGGCTTGAAAATCACGTCATGTTCAGAGATTTTCTTTTTATAATATTTTTTTTTTTGCTACCGTAGTAAATGAGTTTTTTTTGTTTTTTGCTAGTACATAAATGAGGTTCGGTAAAGTGTTGGTTAGCAAAACGCGTGAATCTAACAAGACTAAAAAGGGTAACATTAAATGGTGGCAGCGGTGGGATATACTAAGATTTTACACGTATATAATACCTATTCAGTGCCGTAATAGAAGCTCCGAACACGGTCCTGGGTTCGAATCACTGTACTTACGTATATATTTAAAGGCTATACGAAGAGATTACAAAGGAAAGAACAAACAGCAACCTATCTTTTGTTCTGAACGTGGTATAATTTGCCCAAACTATAGAAAGAACATGCACACACACACACACAGGCACACGCACACACACACACACACACACACACACACACACACACACACACACACACCACACACACGCACACGCACACGCACACGCACACGCACACGCACGCACACACGCGCGCACACGCACACGCACACGCCACGCACACGCACACGCGCACGCGCACGCGCACGCACACGCGCACGCACACACATACATACATACACTCACCACACACACACACACACACACACACAGACACAGACACACACATACATACACACACAGACACAGACACAGACACACACACACACACACACACACTATGCTACACTTTTATAATGAGGGTAGGACAGTTTGCGCTCAATGAGTACTGCGGTGCTTAAAATGACGTGTTGTTATTATTATTATTATCATTACCATTATTACCATCATTTTTATTATAATTGTTATTATTATCAGTCTCATTATTATTATTTTTGTCATCATTATCATCGTTACTACTGTTATTGTCATCATTGCTATTATTATATTGTTTTCATTATTATTATCATTACTATTATTATAATCATATTAGTATTACTATTATCATTATTATCATTATTGTTATTCATATTAGTATTATTATTTCTCTCATTATCATTATTGTCTTGTCTTAATAATCCTTTTAACTTTTTATTCGTCTGATTTGTTAATAATAATAATAATAATAATAATGATGATAATAATAATAATAATAATAGTAATAGTAATAGTAATAATAATAATCTGATTTGTAATGGTTATATTCTATTGTTTTTGTTATAAAACTGTCATTTACATGCATTAATTGCTTTATTTCAATTTCTCTCTCTCTCTCTCTCTCTCTCTCTCTCTCTCTCTCTCTCTCTCTCTCTCTCTCTCTCTCTCTCTCTCTCTCTCTCTCTCTCTCTCTCTCTCTCTCTCTCTCTCTCTCTCTAATTAAGTTATTGTGTGCGTATGTGCGTTTAAATTTGAGGTATGTACGTATGTAACATCCCGGTGTGTGTACGTATAGAGAGCTGGTGTACACGTAGACTTTTTGATGTACACATGGGGTCTTTGTGTACATATAGAGTATAATGTATGTATGTATGTATGTATGTATGTACGATTGTACGTATGTATGTATGTATGTGTGTACTGTGTATGTTTATATTATTTTCTGTCTTTATTTTTCTTATTTATCTTTATTTCTTTCTTTATTTCTTTCTTTATTTCTCAAAGCACACATCCACTCTCTCTGCCTCTCTCTCTGTCTGTGTCTGTGTCTGTGTCTGTGTCTGTGTCTCTCTCAAAGCACACCTCCATTCTCTCTTTCTGTCTCAAAGCACACCTCCACTCTCTCTCTCTCTCTCTCTCTCTCTCACTCACTCACTCTCACTCTCACTCTCACTCTCACACACTCTCTCTCTCTCTCTCTCTCTCTCTCTCTCTCTCTCTCTCTCTCTCTCTCTCTCTCTCTCTCTCTCTCTCTCTCTCTCAGTGTACGTGCGAGCCTGGTTAAAGTAGAAGATAATAAAATAAAAGACACACAAAAAACCGCCGTGCTATTTCGTGTGTGTTCGTGCCGAGTGTTGCTGGAAACAATATAATACCACGATAATATCAGATGTTGCGTGTGTGTCTATCTGTACTATACTCTCTATACATACAGGGTTATGGGCAGCCCCTCTTTTCATCGGGGTCACATTAAGCGCTCGCGTTCTAAAATTGTGAGGTCATTATGCCAGGTAGGAAAAAAAAAGGAGGGAAATAGTAGAGAGAGAAAGAGATACATATGTGAGTTGGTGATACGTGCATTGGTATATAATATGGTTGAGAGAGAGAGAGAGAGAGAGAGAGAAGAGAGAGAGGGGAGGGAAGAGAGGAGAGAGAGAGGGAGAGAAAAGGAGAGGAGAGAGAGAGAGAGAGTGTGGGAAGAGAAGAGAGAGAGAGAGACGTGATTGAACGGAAGATTGAGAGGAGAGATGAGGAGAAGGGATGAGGAAAGAAGGAGAGAGAGAGAGAGAGAGAGAGAGAGAGAGAAGAGAGAGAGAGAGAGAGAGAGAGAGAGAGAGAGAGAGAGAGAGAGAGAGAAGAGAGAGAGAGAGAGAGAGAGAGAGATAGGAGAGAGAGAGAGAGAGAGAGAGAGAGAGATAAAAGAGAAAGAATGATGAGGATGCAAGATACTAGAGAGGAGGAGATGTAGGAGGAGAAATATGACGACGGGGTGGGAGATGAGTTCTTGGGAGATGAGGAGGAGGAGGGGCTAAAAACTTCACATATTTCGAGTTCGTTATATATTTTTTTATAAGTTATTATCTTATGTGTATATGCCTGCTTTATCATGGAATTTCAGGTGCATTATATTTTTCTCTCTCTATTTATCTATCGATCTATCTCTTTATATATCAAACACCTTCACTCATACTCATCTTTCAAACACCCTCACTCACACCAACCATTGTATTCTTCTTCCCTCTCTCCCTCTCTTCTCTCTCTCTCTCTCTCTCTCTCTCTCTTCTCTCTCTCTCTCTCTCTCGTCTCTCTCTCTCTCTCTCTCTCTCTCTCTCCTCTCTCTCTCTCTCTCCCTCTCTCTCCTCATACCCAAATCTCTCTCTCACTCCTCTCTCTCCACTCTCCTCAGAGACTGTCAATTTAGCAGGCTTTTTGTAACTTTTTTTTTTTGCCCTTGGCCAGTCCTTTGTGATGTAAGAAAAAGAGAGAAAAAAATTCCTCTTATTTGTAACCCACCCTCACCAGCACTTCCCTATTTCCAGCGGGACCTTCGCTTGTATGTGTATCTATTTTTCAAGTGTATTTTTCTTCTCTTTTTACATTTTCTATCAATTCCTTTCTTTATACCCATAACATCCTCACCTCTTCTCTACTCCTCTTTCTCCACTCTTCCATACCAGCCATTCCTCTTCTCTTACTCTCTCTTCTTCTCTCTCTCTCTCAAATCTCAAATACTCTCATACTTTTNTTTTTATCAATGCAAATTATTGTAATATAAAGCCTAGAGGTTTCTAGGTGGTGCACATAGAAAGAGATGTGATGAAGCTGCACTTTAATGAATAGCTATTACAATGCAAGTCACATTGCGTCCTTTTTTGGAAACTTTTCCATCTAAACTAAAAACTACTATTGTGCAGAGAGTAAAGTCTTGGTATCTTGTAGAGGGTTTAAACCCTAGGAAAGTAGGTTTAGCGTATTAGGAGAAATGTGAATTTTGAATTTATTGTCCAGATCATGAAGACTCTCGAACTAAAAGATAGAGCACAGTAGAAGGCCCAGTATGTTGCAAGCAACTGTTGCTTATATGTCAATATTTAGTAGCAAAAGAATACAGTTGTAGCAATAGAAATTCTGATTTTTATTTTTCATTTCATGATATCTATGACAACCCAAGAGTCCTGAGGTGATGCATGGATTGCCATACAATGAGAAGTCAGACATGTGGTCACTCGGCTGTTGTTTGTATGAAATAGCAACGCTGGAGACAGCTCAGCCGCTCTGGCAGGTTTGTCATTGTATTTTCAAGTTTTTAATGGAAGATTTGTTTTATGATAGGTGGTGGTGGGAGGGTGCATGAACAAGAGAAAATCAAAAGGGAGGAAATGAAGAAAGCAATTTTAACTTTAAACAATTAATAGGCATCAGGAGTAGATAGGATTGCAGTGAAGATGCTAAAATATAGTAGATAAACTGTGGTTGAATAGATACATTGGACAGGTGTGTTAGCATGGGATGAGGGCAGGGTACCAGCAGACTGGACAAAGGTCATCATTATCACAATATACAAAGAAAAGGGTAGTAGAAATGAATATGGCAAATATATAGGTATAAGTTTCTTGAGTATAGCTGTGAGGGTTTAGAGAAAATTTGTGATTGAAAGGGTGCTGAAGATCACAGAGAATAAGATCAGTGAAGAGCAGGGGGCTTAGAAAAGGTAGGGGATGTATGAATCTGATTTTTTCTCTCATGATTGCAGTTGAGAAAATGTTATCAAGAGGAAAACAAATATGCTGCATTCATAAACGTTGAGAAAGTGTATGACTGAGTTGATTAAACAGCACTGTGAGATGTATTGAATGTGTATGGTGTGGATGGGAAGCAATTGGATGGTGTAAAAGCTTTTGATAAGGATGCAATGGCCTGGGTAAGGGTAAATGAAGAAATGTGTGAGTTTTGGAATACAAGGCAAGGATGTGTGATGTCCCTATGGCCGTTCAATCTATACATGGACGGTGTACTAAGAAATATAAAAGCAAAAGTTGGAGACGTTGGAGTGGATATGAATGTAAATGATAGCAAATGTTGAATACAATTGAGGGGCTAGGAAAGCATCTACTACATCCTCTGAGGGGATGTATGGTGAAATAATGGATTGTGAGCATGGATATAAAAAAGGAACAAAAGGAAAACAAAAATGTGGTGAAGCCTCAGCTTATATGTACTGCATCCTTTTATTTCCAGGTGAAGAAAGTAGCTGGGCCATTGCCAGATGACTTTAAGCAGGTTGTGATGTCCTTGTTGCATAATAAACCTGAAATGCGACCTTCTGCCGTAGATCTTCTGAAAGAGACTTTTCTTTCGGTAAGTCAATGTATTCTAGCGGGAAAGTTTGGTTAATATGCTTGTAATAGCTATAGCTACACTTAACTTATCTGTAAGATGTGGGGTCAAGATGGTGTTGCTCTGCTGCTATTCATGCATATATGTAAACACGCATGCACACAAACTCTGTCTTAACACTTTAGGATACAATGGAGACTATACTGGAGGCTAGCGAGCAGGATGTGAGAGCCCTAAGCAAAGACGTGCAAGACCTGACGGAGGAGCTAACAGAGACATCCAGAGAGCTTGAAGGGATCAGAGGAAAGAAAGCAGAAGTTAAGGACAAGCCACAGTAACAACAATATATATACGTAACTATCCACCTTATTCTCAAGTTTAAGTAGTGTAGTGTAGTGGAGGCAGACTGTGGATCTACTCAAGTGAAGCAGCGTCAGATGGTACAGAGTTTCAAGGGCCACTATTTAACCCCTTCACGCCCAGGGCCCATACTTATAAAGATTTAGGATTCGTCTTAGACTCTCTCGAGTCTTAAATATGGCGGCCGGCGTCCTAAATCATTTCGAGCGCATCCTAAATCGCTAAGACTCGTCCTAATTTCGGGGTTTGGGCTAGGCGGGGTGTGGGGTTTCCCTAGCGAGCAGGGCCGGCGGCAAAGACTCGTCCTAAGACGTAAACATGGGTGCTCCACCCACTCCTGAAACTTTTCGTGATAGGATGATTACTGGACGAATTTGTGATAATAACTAATCAAACGATCCGCTTGGCCCGAGAAGGGTTATATATTGACAGACAGGGGGAAATGTAATACAGCAACACTGAAAAAATCGGCGTCAGTGCTGACAGTCCGGTGTTTTTTATTCATTTTCTTTGAGGTAGTCATTTCCTCCTGCCTTTTATATCTTATCTGATACAGATTAAAGGCATCCCCACCAATTTTTATGAAGAATGGTATCATGTTGAGAAAAAAACGTTTGGGGTAGGCTCCTTTAAAAAAAATTTTAAAAAAATTGAAAAAGTCGTGATTTTTTAAGCCTGGAACAATATCCTATAACTCTTTTTCTTTTCCCCTGCCGTGTCTTGAAAATTTTTCTTTTTTGTTCTTGATATCACTTTAAATATACCAACCCCCTCAAACCCTAACTTAACAGTTTTGGTTGAAAAAATAGATTCAGGGTATATGTATCAGCATATTATTCAATTGCGCCAGGGGAAAATTTGGGGTTAAAAAGACTCAGAATGAAGAATCCACTATGAAAAAGGTTAGAATTGTCAGGCTCGGATGACCTAAACCAAACGGTAATATTCCGCGGGGTTTTGGGGGTGCCAACCACCCGGCAACCGCCCCTCAAATTTTTTTTTTTTTTAAACCTAAATAACTCAACATAACCTAATCCAAATCTACCCAAAGTTTAACATACCAAAACCCAAAACCCTAACCTAACCTAAATCAACCCTAACCAAAACAAAAACGTAAACCTAACTCGCAATTTGGTAATAAGGGGACGTGATTTCGGGGGTCGTTTTCCAGAGACACCGACTTTTTTTCCTGGTCTTAAATGGGTGCATTTTCTAATGAGATAGTTTTTATTTTGCGAAAACCCAAAGTAAAAAAAAAAAAAATCACCGAATTTTATGGTCCCTTTTCCTTTAAAAAACTGTTCCCCCATCAAAAAAAGCACTTAAAACTTGGGCGGGAGAAATTAGTCGGGTCTTTTTAGGTTTTAATGAAACCAAACCAAACCCTTTTTAGGTTTTAATGAAAAAAAAACTAACCGGGAAAATTTAAAAAACGGGGTCCCCACGCTAACTGACACAAATGTTTCTCTACGTATTTTACTTACTGTCTTTAAAAAACTGTTTATTTCTAATGAGTGCCGATTTACTTTGTCTAATCCATATTAAATTTTAGCGTCCATAAATTTTATTTTTATTTTTTGGGTTTCGGGGCCCCGGAAAATGCTCGTAGCCGAAACGTTTTGTGGGCAAAACCTATTTTTGCCACCACACGGGATCTTTTTTGGGAGCAAAATACCAAAAAATGCCCGGGGAAAAAATGTCTGGTGACCGGCCTTTAGGTTTGGTTAGTGCACGCACAAGGGGCTCAAGAGGGGTCAGGTTAGGGCTGTAGAGTTTTTCATCTTTAGAATAAAAGGTCATCTCCTATCTCCTTCTTATGGGCCCAAAAAGCTTTGGGCTGGTGGAAATTGGGGTTTTTGGGGGGGGAGCAACACATAAGGGAAAAATCCCCCCCCCCAAAAAAAAATCCTTAAAACTAGGGAAATTTTCCCAGTTCATGGGCTTTTTTCGGGGAAAAAATTTCCCTTATATGGTGCTCCCCACAAAAGAGCCCTCTAAAGGGAAAAAAAGGGGCCCCCCCAAAAACCCAAAAAAAGGGGGAAAAATTCCTAGTAAACAGACTTAATGGGGTAATATTTCCCCGATAAAGTTTATGAAATGGATATTCCTATTTAGGGATTATTTTGGGGGGGCCATATTTTCCTTATGTTTGTGCTCCCCACCCAAAAACCCGTTTCCCCCCCATGTCCCCAGTTGTTGGGTATAAGAAGAAAAGATAGAGGGGGGAGCCTTTGTTCTTAAATTTTCCCCTAAAAATAAAACCCCAAAGTAATCTAAACCTAACATTATGGTTTCATTAAAACCCTTTAAACTCTGACAAATCTTTCCCGGCCAAATTTTAGTGCTTTTTCTGATGGAGATAGTGTTTTTAATGGAAAAGGTACCATAAATTTGGTATAATTTTTTTTTTTTTTTTAAACTGGGGTTTTTGAAAATAAAACTATTCCCGGGAATAATGGCGAGAGTTTTTCCCGGGCGTTTACAGAACACCGACTATTTTTTCTTTTGGGTACAATAGGTGCTTTCTCTAATGGGATTTTTTTTTTGGCAAAAAAAAAAATAAAAAAAAATGAAAAAAAAAGAAACTTAACCAACCTTATAGGGTTTTAAAGAAACCTAAACCCAAGTAAAGGGTTTTTTATGAAACCTAACCCAAACCCTATAGGTTTTTATGAAACCTAAACCCAACCCTTTAAACCCCAAAGTATACTTTTTTTAAAAGATTTTTTTTGGGGGTTTTCCCAAAAAAAAAACTTCTTAGAACAATACCCATTGTAGGCCAAGAAAAATAGTCGGTGTCTCTGAAAAAGACCCGAAAATCTCGTCCCTTATAACCCCATCTCCATTAAAAAACCTATTTTTGCCGGAAAAAATAGTCGGGGTCTTTTAAACGACCGCGAAGTCCCCGTCATTATAACCGGTACCGCGTTCTCTCGCTATGGAAAGGGGGCGCGGCGTCATGTGGGTTTGGGGATGGGCCCGTTTAGGGATCTCCCTTTCTTTCGCCGATCATCCGGCTGGAAAAATTCCCCCCCGCAGGACATGGACATTTTCCTTTCTTGAAAAACTGGCCAAGGATGAAGTCTTGTCCTGAAAAATATTATTTTTCTCGTCGATAGAGTGAAGACAATGCAATGTTTTTTTCTTTTAACGGAACGTTGCATATCTGGTACAATTTTCTTATAGATGAATTTATTTTGTTGTATCTTTACAATTATCATAGAAATATTAATCTTGTGTTTTTCGATATTTTTATACCTTTCTGATGACTCTTAGTAGTGATATTTCATGAAATCCAAATTGGACTCTTGTTAAATATAGCGCTCAACGCTTCGTCCTAAGCCGCCGTCTTAGGACGCGTCTTAGACGTTCCTCGAACCTTAGGACGCAGGGTTAGGACGAATCCTAGGACGAATCCTAAATCTTTATAAGTATGGGCCCAGATCTTTCCTTTGCTATAAAAAATTGTATGTTGTCGAGCCATAACATTACGAAAAGTAACTTAATATACCAAATTAGTTAGTCGACAAGGATATACTAAACAGGTCATATCTATAAACTATTGCTCATGCACATTAAAATTGTCTAATGGTAGGCTACCCAAATTACAATGGAAATTACGTTCTGGGTCTCAAGGGGTTAATCAAAATAAGCACACTTGTGCCAACCAAGGCTGAGGCTGACTAGTTTTATTTACATCAATCATACCTATAAATGTTACAAAGATGAAAACAAGCTTAATTGCAGTTAAAATTTAACTCCTGGAGGGTTAAATTTGTCTTATTACTAGTATTAGATATTGAAACTAGATAGGATTAAAAACAACATTAATTAAAAAATGGTTGGTCATGGGAGATTCTTATCCACTGTGCCTATGTTTATATATAAAATGAAAAATAAGGAAGTTATTAACACTTTTCTACATGCTATTTATGAAAAATCAAGTTTCGTGATTTCGTGGAAAGGTTTTGATACACTTTTACTCAGGTAGCAAATTTTCCCACAACAAAGTTTACTTAGAAAAAGATTTTTCAATTTTTATAGAGATTGTAAGGGTTTTTTAATTATTAAAATTGAACAAAAAGTAAAGAAGTTATGACATTTTGTTGCCGAGTTTGTTATGCCGAATTCCGTTTGTGCTTGCTTAGCTGTAGCGCCGTGAAAACCTGCGCTATCACGGCGTTTCGTTCCACCCAACATGACGTACCGTAAAGAAAAAATTATCATATATATAATACGAAAAAAAAGTTAAGTAAAATATATAATGAATGTCATATGGCAACACTCTACACCACGCGCTGGCATAGTAGGCTCTTTAAACTGGCGCGTAGGCATTTAAATAGACCGGGAACTCTAAATTCGTGATTCTGGCATAACTGCAATGCGTTCTAGCATCTGGATACGGAAATCTAAATTTCGATAATTTTGAGGAAAATCACATACAGGTAAACAATCCCATTAAAGTAGTAATTTTGGTAATATTTGTTGTTTTTCTTATGTTCTTGTTGTAGCCTACACTAATGAATGCACAGTACTCTGATGAAACATGTATAATCTTCGAAATTGATACAAGATAACCTGCACCATCATATATCCATGCCATATACAACACCGAGTCCACTAAGTGAAACACTAAAGTGGTCGAACCCATTGAATCTATTTGAAAACAAAACCAATCTAGGGGAAATACAATCAGAGCTAGAAAAATAAGAGTTGCACAGCCTTATTGGAATCCCTGTTGCAGATGGTGGTCAGGTTGTTTTTAAGAGAATATATTTTGTTATCTGTACAGCACTTCAGAGGATGAAAGCTTATTTCCACTATCTAATATCATTGGTGAAATATAATTTAGTGTAGTCTGATTGTGTTTGTTGACATCTTCGTTCACTCGTTACTCCTCGTCTTTGAATGACAGAGGGTTGTCTCAAAGGATACTGTAATAAAACTCAGCCACAAGTTCGTGTTTACCTTGATGAGAAAACATGACAATGACAATGACAATGTCTCCATTTGCCTACACTATCCTTACGTTGAAAGGTTTAGGGGGTAGTGAGAGGTGAGCACCTCAGCTCCCAGGCGAGTAACACAAGGCCCACCACATAGCTCCCTGCCAGCACCACCATCACCCACTGAAAAGAGACCCGAGTCAGTCCTTGTATTAGTGACACATCAATTACCACATGCCTGTAAGGTAGATTTATCTGTTGAAATGTTAAAATGATAATAGTTATTGAAATCATAGTTATAATGATGATAACAATGATGATGATGATGATAGTGTTAACGCTAAATCAACTAGTACTATAGCTACTACTTTCACTATCACTATTACAACTACTGCTACAGTATTACTGCTGCTTCTAGTCAGAGCTGGGGAGTATTTAAATACAATTGTATTTAAATACGTATTTAAATACATTTGTTTATTTAGAAATGTATTTATAAATACATTGGTTGTCATGTATTTAAATACTTTTATGAGTATTTCAATACATTGTATTTAAATACATTTAATATAAAATTCTTAATACTTTTTGATAAGTAAATTTGGCCATAAACCCGCCCAACTGTCTGGCAACCCTGATGTTACAGTGAACCAGTGTTTCCACTGGCAAGGAAATGTCCTGATTTCAAGGAAATTTAGGCCTGAGAAGGAAATTTCTATGGAAACCCAAAATCTAAGGAAATTCATTTTTTTCGGACATGTTAAAATTTTTGTGTATTTAAAATGTTTATATACAAATGTATTTAAATACAATTGATGTATTTAGTATTTAGTATTTAAATACATTCGTAAAATGTATTTAGTATTTAGTATTTAAATACATTTCTCCCATGTATTGAGTATTTAGTATTTAAATACATTCAATGTATTTAGTGCCCAGCTCTGCTTCCAGTACATTTATTGTTACTGCTACTGATGATGATGTTATTGTTACTTATGCTGCTGCTACGTAGTAATGATATTATTTACCCAAATATTTGTACAGTGATGGAAGATGGAAGGCTTAGACTTTTTCATGTTTTGTTTTGTTTTTGGTGTGTGTACGTATAGGTTCGTATGTACTATATGTGTGAATGTCATACCAAATATTTGCAATGCCTCTTCAGCTAAATATATATATATATATTATATATATATATATATATATATATATATATATATATATATAAAATCCGTTCACTCTGTGTTGTACTTAGTATTGCCGGCTGTCAGTTCTACTTACCCCAATTTGTAATATTGAGATGGAAGAACTCTTGGTGATCCGCATGGGTGCCAAAGCACAAGAAGTGGCGTTGGATATACTGTTCTTAACCCATTGGTCGTACAGCCCTGCTTCATTTACTGCAGTAATTCTGTGAGCCATTGAGAGGAAGGGAGAAAGGAAAGAAAGGTATGGGTTAAAGAATTGGACTATATATACAGTAAGGTCTCACATTTGGCGATTACAGTATTCTTCGGAGTATAAGACACACCTCTATTTTCAAGACTACGTACTTTCCTGGGGAAAAAAAATCCAGTTTATATTTACTTATTCTTAAAATTCAGCGTTATATTTTGTTATTCCTGGCCACACTTAACCCGCACGTATGCCGCTCGGGTTTTGCAGGTCAGGCGGTAGTGGCATACGTCGTATGCTGAGCTTTTCCTGCCTACATTTCAGTGTCTGGCGGGAAGCTCGGATCTTAATGACGTTGCCACAAAATATTTTGACCTTCCCACGTTTGTCTGGGTTAATATAAGATGTCTGGAGCTGCTGTGACAACTGATGTTGCCTTGCATTTGGCGCACTATTTGATATGGTATTCGTCAACCTCGTTCGTTCCTCCCTATTATTAACCTTTTACAACGAATTTCACACAACTGGCATTGATGTATCTCTTATATCCTCATTTTACTAACATTTACATATTGATTATTATTATTATTACTATTACTACTATTAGCATAATTACTATTATTATTATAATTATCATAATTTTGTTCCTGTTGTTGTTGCTGTATTCTTTTTCTTTTTCTTCTTTTCTCTTTTTTTATGGTTTTTCAATCATTATCATCATTACTATTTCCAATATCATTATTACTGTTATTATCTATAATGGAAGTGATAGTAGTTGTATACATACACACAAAAAAGAAATAACGTACACACACGCACACGAACACTCACATGCACACAAACACACACACACACACACACACACACACCGAACACGCACGTAGTACATACTCTTTCCCGAATAAAGGCGGCAGGCTCACAACTTATCGCCTCTCTGCCCCCACAGAATGTGTTAAGCCCGGTTAAGGTGTTAGGTTAGATATTACTTCCTCCTGCGTTTTCTTTAATCTCACTGTCACATATTTCACTTTCTCAAGAGAGAGAGAGAGAGAGAGAGAGAGAGAATGTGGCAATAGCGTGGTCTCTTCGCGATTAATAAGTGATGCCATTTTTTTTTCTTACGTTGGAGCCTTTAGCGCTTGTAGGCTATTTTTCTTTTTCTTTTGTGCTCAGTGCTATTTTTCTTTAGGGCTCAGTTGTTTGGCCCTGCACATTTCTGGAGGGCTGTCCCGGCTGTGATGGGTGGCCCTCGCCCGTGGTGGCGCAGGCTGGATTATAGTGATACCTGTGAGGTTCTTTTTTTTTTTTTTACATCACAAAGGACTGGCCAAGGGGAAAAAAAGGTATCAAGAAGCCCGCTTAGTTGACAGTCCCTGTAAAGAAGACAGTAAGATAATAAAGAAAGGGAGGTGGGCCAATTTAAATCGCGAGGTGTCACTCCTCTCCTGAAAGGATTTCATATAATGAGCGCCAGAATAAATAACTGAATACTATCGTGATTAAGAGACAAATGTAATGAATCGCTTTCGAGTGCACAGGCAGGCGTGATCTTCGTGGTGGCGACTCAACCCGCCGCCGCTGACGACATCACTGTACAGTGTATAAGACAACGCGAAAACACAGCATAATGAACACTATTAATGTACATGGACTGTTCCTCTACTTTATTTTGAAACTAATATTAATAAACGAACAGAAAGCTCTCTCTCTCTCTCTCTCTCTCTCTCTCTCTCTCTCTCTCTCTCTCTCTCTCTCTCTCTCTCTCTCTCTCTCTCTCTCTCTCTCTCTCTCTCTCTCTCTCTCTCTCTCTCTCTCTTTTTTTTTTCTTTTTTTTTCTCAGCGTCGCAAATCACCCAGTCAGCGGCGGCGGTGTGAGTCGCCGGGTGCAGGTCAAATGGTACTGAAGCGATTGTTAATGAAGTCGTTTGATCCACAAGACATTTGCGTCCCCTTATTCACGATAGTGTTCAGTTATTCATTCTGACCTCATTGATTGACTCTGTATAGCTCCAACCGGCTACTAGATAAAAAGATGTAACTGCTGGTTTGTAATACTGAAGCAGCGGCAGTGGTGGTGGTGTTGGCGACGCTTGCTTCCCTCACGCCAGCAGTCACGTCCGCCAGCCACTCTCTGAAACCGCTGCTCATATCGAAAGATTGAGCTCTAATAGCTTAAAAAGTAGATTCCCTATAAAGAATACATGATTTGAATGCTTATGATCATATTATTTAGTCTTTGTATGTTTCTTCTCTCGAGTTGTAGCCAAATACATCACGGTGGGACCTGGGTGGAGGCTAGGCAAGGATAGCTCTGCGTCCTTCTGCATTGCGTCATCGCGTCGTTAACCCCTCTGGGCCTCACCCTCATTACCCTCCCGAATGCAGAGTTACCACCCACTTGTCATTGCACCATGCTAGCTAGGTTTTGAGGTAATTAATAGATACCATATTATCATTCTAAATAGTAATATGTGCGTCAATGTTAGAAGCGATCATTTATTACAAACATTTGTGACTGAAAGGAGAATACGACGCTAATGGAGGAGTTATGGTGGGTTAGGTAGTTAAGGGGGTAAAGTGGGGCATGTTAGGAGACAGAGAGATGCACCAGGTCCGAATGTGTAACTATATAGTTTTGCACAATCATCATCTTTCGCGTTTACACTCGTGGATCGTTATCGGAAACATCTCTGAACATTCACACCGTTGCTAAACTTACCTGACATTATATACCAAGAGGAAAATAAGGTTTGTATGGACTGTATGAGTAAATAGCGTGTCAAGTGATGCCAGTGTTCCCGAGTCGTTGTTGCTACGCTGTCGGGCACTTGGGTAAGTTGGTAACAGATCCAACAGAAACGAGGAAGCGGCGGAATCGAGTAGACGTGTGTTGCGTGAGTGTGTCGATCATTTAGTGTGCGTATGTGCGTGTAGAAAAATTACTCAACGACATTTAACCAGCGCCTCCTACTCATCGTATTGGTAAGTTACAGGAGCGTATTTAGGATCTTGAAACATTGGGGGCTTAGCCCACCCAAGAGATCTTTAATTTTTTAACAGGATAATTTTCAATTTATTTATGAGTATAATATATATATATATAAGATGTGAGACACTGTGCTCTACCAAAAGGCTCCGGTAATTTGCTTAGGTTAACTCTCGAAACATGAAATTTAAATAAAATTAAGACAATCTGAGTTAGGGTTCAACTTCGTTATTATTTTTATTTTCATCAGTAGGAGTAAAACGCTAAGAAAAAGAGAGCCTTGGCGTGATGAAGCAGTCATATAGATTGTATATTCCCAATGCAATTTGTTTAATACTGAAATCTGACCAACCTCGATCTTATAACTACTTTTTTTTTTACATTACAAAGGACTGGCCAAGGACACACAAAATGCATTTCGAAAAAAATGAACTTCGAAAAAAATGCAATCCGAAAAAAATGCACTTCGAAAAAATGCACATCGAAAAAAATCCACTTCGAGAAAATGCACTGCGGAAAAAATGCACTCCAAAGAAAATGTATTTCGAAAAAAATGCACTCCGAAAAAATGCACTTCGCAAAAATGCACTGCGAAAAAAATGCACTTCGAAAAAATGCACTTCGAAAAAAATGCACCTCGAAAAAATGCACTTAAAAAAATGCACTTCGAAAAAAATGCACTTCTGTTAACTCAAGTGTCTTGTCCATCTGATATGCTCTTCTTCACCTCTAAAAAATTTAATGGTGGTATTGGTAATGTTAATATGTTGATTGTTGATATTCTGGCAACTGCGGGCTGTACGCTTGGCGACAGGCCTTTTGTTTGTTACGGGCAGCTCAGGTTACCCTGCTGTCCGCATCACTCCGCGACTCCGCGACCTCATTCCCACTTCCCCACAACATCTCACTGCGAGGGGACGCACTCTCTTCACCGGCCTCGGCCGCATTGGCTGGACCTATTGTCTTGGCTTCCCCTTCCACGTGTAAATATATACATACACTAAGACAGTGAAGTAATATCACTATCCCTGCATCATCAAGAAAGGAGGTAACTTATCAATCACCACACTCTAGACATACTGTTGTCAGTGTGACAAGAATAGGCTTGTTCTGCGAACATGTCTAAAATCACAAGATAAATCTTGTCACACTGACAAGATCTTAACTTGTCAACCATGACAAGATTGTGTTCGTCAACATGACAAGATTTGACCGCCTTCCATGACAAGAAGCATCTTGTCATGGAAGACAAGTTAAATTTTGTCATTGTTGACGAACACAATCTTGTCATGGTTGACAAGTTAAGATCTTGTCAGTGTGACAAGATTTATCTTGTGATCACGTTCGCAGAACAAGTTGTTTCTAGTCACACTAACAAGTTGTTTTTTTGGAGATGTTCACCATCTCACGTCTGTACATTGCTGCCGGTGTTACAACTTTGCTTCCTTGTTGTTACAACGAAACTATCCAGATTTTCCATGAACGTTCATTCATTTTTGAGACACCCTGAGGAAAAATAAAAGAAATTATATATATATATATATATATATATAAATTTAAAAACAAAATTTCTTCTCTCTCTCTCATCTCTCTCTCTCTCTCTCTCTCTCTCTCTCTCTCTCTCTCTCTCTCTCTCTCTCTCTCTCTCTCTCTCTCTCTCTCTCTCTCTCTCTCTTCTCTCTCTCTCTCTCTTCTCTCTCTCTCTCTCATCTATATATTATATATATATATATATATATATATATATATGTATATATATATAATGTACTATATACATAGACCACTGTATACCTGGACTGTTCACGCGACAATGTTTTGAATTGCGGGGCTGCATAGGGGCCTGCGGGGTGCCCTACAAAGAAATATAGTGGTCTATGGACTATCATATAGACTGGTTTATCAGTATATATGATATACTGTAATCTTCGTAAATATTTGTTCTATAATATTATCAAATAAAAAACAGTAAAACACGCTAAAGAAATGCCATTACGAGACTATGAAGAAATATGCATGAACTTAATATTCACTTAACTCTTCGCCATTTAAAACTTTGCGAGTCAACTTTTATAATGAAGAGTATCAATAGAAGCGCAATTTTATTAGCATTCCATTGCTATATTTCGTTATCTGATAAATTAAATAGAACCATGCATAAATTAGCGTTAAATAAATAAATAAAATCATCAATGGGGTAATTTTCCCGATTGATGATGTTATTTATTTACTTATATATTTCGTTTTCTGATAAATGAATTAGTACCGCGTATAAATTAGCGTTGACTAAACAAATAACATCATCAATCGGGAAAATTCCAATGATCTGAAACTCGAGAAATGACAGTGGTCGCTGGCAGTTTTAACTCAAAGGTTGGTCTACTGTGTTTTGGCTCCGCGAATAATATTTTTCATAAATTAATTTCGCGATAAACATTGATGCACCGCATCTGAATACCATAAAATATAGTTCTTCTGTTGTTCTACTAATTATATGGATGACATGCATTACGATGGAACGTTCTATAATAGCAATTTAATGCAAATTACTCGCCTCGTGTAGCAAAGCTTTATATATTTTTTACATGTATATTGTGGCATGTAAAATTTGGGCGATGTTCACACTGTTTTCTAAGACAGTACTGCTGCGTCTGGCCAACGCTTGTCAAAATACAATAAGCAATGCCTTGGAAAAATGAAGAATAAAGAATGCCGAAATCGGCTTGTTGCTGCGACAATGTAGGTTATAGTTGTGGAGGCGACACGCCGCGGCGGGGAGTGGTGGGCGGGGAGATTGTGGCGGGGAGATTGAATCAAAACATTGCCACTTCACGCGTCGACTCATTGCACTTCCAGGCTTTCTATCTGATTGATACACAATAATAACAGGAAAATATGACTGCCTAGGTATAGATAACTTCTAAACATTCGTTATTGACTATATAATATCATAGAGTAGCATTTACCTCGCCTCCTCAACTATAACCTCCTTGGTTATTTGGTTATATACAATGTTTTACAGAATCAGGCTTCTATACAATATACATATAGAAGAAAATCGTTCTTAATATTATACTTGTGTGTTTTAAGTGCAGTGGAATAAGCCCATATTTTTCTTTCAAGTTGACCAACTTTTCACCAAATTGTGAGTTAAAACTGCCAGCGACCACTGGCATTTCGGAGTTGCAGTTCTCTCTAATTACCCGCTTGATGATTTTATTTATTTAGTTAACGCTAATTTATGCATGGTTCTAATTCATTTATCAGATAACGAAATATAGCAATGGAAAGCTAATAAAACTGCGCTTCTATTGATGCCCTTCATGATAAAAGTTGACTCGCAAAGTTTTAAATGGCGAAGAGTTGAAGTGAATTACCCTCTTACCCGTTCATGCATATTTCTTCAGTCTCGTAATGGCATTTCTTTAGCGTGTTTTACTGTTTTTTATTTGATAATATTATAGAACAAACATTTACAAAGATTACAGTATATCATATATACTAATAAACCAGTCTATATGATCCGAATATATATATATATATATATATATATATATATATATATATATATATGAATCCGAGCGGCCCTCCGACTTCAGCCCCTTGTGCGACAGGCCGATATTCCGTGTACAGTCCAGGTATACAGTGGTCTATGACTATAATATATATATATATATATATATATATATATATATATATATATATATATATATATATATGTGATGTATATATATATATATATATATATATATATAATATATATGATATATATATATATATATATATAATATAAATCTATTACTTTTCTTATATATATATCTATCATCTATCTCATCTCTTTCAATCTCTCTCTCTCTCTCTTCTCTCTCTCTCTCTCTCTCTCTCTCTCTCTCTCTCTCTCTCTCTCTCTCTCTCTCTCTCTCTCTCTCTCTCTCTCTCTCTCTCTCTCTCTCTCTCTCTCCTCTCTCTCTCTCTCTCTCTCTCTACTTCTTATCTTATATATATATATATATATATATATATATATATATATAATACAATCAAAGACTACTGTATACTGGACTTGCTACTCATTTTGGGCTATTTCCAGTGGAGGCCAGTTTTGCGATTCCGGACATTTTCGAACATCACTCCCATTTCCCTTCCTATGGTTTATCAGTATAAATGATATACCAATATCTTCGTAAATGTTTGTTCTATAATATTATCAAATAAAAAACTGTAAAATACACTAAAGAAATGACATTATGAGAGAGTGAAGAAATATGGATTAAGTTAATATTCACTTAAACTCTTCGCCATTTAATATTTTGCGAGAAAACATTTTACATGAAACATATCAATAGAAGCGGAATTTTATTAGTTTTCCATTGATATATTTCGTGATTCCTCCCCTGCCCAGGTGAGAACGCGTTGCCCCCCCCCCCCCCAGGTAACCCAACGCCTCCCCCACCAGGTGAAGGAGACAAACCAGAGCCACTCACACCTTACACCCTGCCCACCTCCCACACACCCTTCAACCCTACACCCTACCGCCCTACCCCTGCCACCCCCACCTCTCGACACCCCACCACACCTCTATCTAAATACCTTTCTTCCTTCCCTTCTACCCTACCACCCCACTCCCACACCCTGCAAGTCACATCATCCCTGCCACCCCAACCATATAATACACCTTATACCTTGCCACCTGCCACACACCCTTCAACCCTACACCCCACCACCCCTCCCTGCAAGTCACATCACCCCTCCCACCCACACCCTGACACACCTCCACCTTCCTTCCTTCCTACCTATCCTTTTTTTCCTAGTTTTCTTCCTTCCTTCCTTACCGACCTATATACTTTCCTTCCTTCTTTCCTACTTTCCTTTCTTCCTTTCTATATTCCTTCCTTCCTTCCTTCCTACCTACCTACCTACCTATATACTTTCCTTCCTGTTTTCCTACTTTCCTTCCTTCCTGTACTACCTTCCTTCCTTCCCTTCTTCCTTCTTACCTTTCTCCCTTCTCAAGCAGGTTTTCCGATTAGGCTTTTTAATGTTTGTGTGTGTGTGTGTGCGTGTGTGTGTGTGTTAATACACACACACACACACACACACACACACACACACACACACACACACACACACACATACACACACACAGTACACACGCACACAGTACACGCACGCACACAATTAGTAAAAACACACACATACACACAGTACACACACACACATACACACACACACACACACACACACACACACACACACACACACCCACACACACACACACACAACACACAACACCACACACACACACACACACACACACACACACACACACACACACACACACACACACACACACACACACAGTACACGCACACACAATTAGTACACACACAATCCAACCAACACTTCAGTTTCCCGCAACGAAGTGATGGTTGCGTGATCAACACAGAGCCACCGCCAAAGTCTGGGTCTCGCACCGCTCTTTCTCCTTCCTTGGATCTACAATACAACCTTTCTGCCTCACCGTAATCTTCGTGACTATATTTACATATACACTGCAATGATCAACAAAATACATGGAAGCAGTACATGTGTCGTCCATTATTAACCAGTAAAGCGAAGGCTCTCAGGTGGCTTGGGTGCGACTCGCTGACCATCATAACAAATCCTCATACCGCCGTGACTGGTGTTAACATGACATTATTTAATCGTCACTTTATTCACCTCATAAGCATTATGTAAGTATGTTATATAAATAAATATCCTCTTAGCTCATTCCTCTCTCTGACTGTCTGAGTGTCTGTCCTGAGGTTGGAGTTAGTAGCCTAGTAGCTACGCTACCCTACCTTCTTTCGGGTGAGGTGTTCAAATATATCTTCTCTACTATTTTTCGTTGGGGCTGCATAGCTTAGTGGTAAAGTGTTGGTGTTTCAATACATCAGCAAAAAGGTGTGGGTTCGATTCCCTCATAGATCCTTTACCGACAAATATCCTCGGGTGTGGGAGAGTTCCCGAGGAGGCGTGAAGTACTGCCGGGGATGTCATGTTCCCGGTGTTCACTGTTCAGGGTTCAGTGCAACAAGATGTCACGGCTGGCTAGGCTTCAGCACGTGGCACTTGGACGAGTCACCCTAGCGCCTTAATACTCCTATAAATTATTAAAAAAAAAAAAAAAAAAAAAATCCTCTGCTCTCCTTCTTCTCCTCCTACTACTACTTCTTCTACCCCTCACGTCCATCTACCTCCTTCCCTCTGGCTAAAGGAAGGAAACAGGTGGATAAGAGGAACCTCCCCCCTTCCCCCTTCCCCTTCCCCTCCCCCTCCCGTCCATCTACTTCCTTCCCTCTGGCTAAGGGGAGGAAACAGGTGGATAAGAGGAACCTTCCCCCTTCCCCTTCCCCTCCCCCTCCCGTCCATCTACCTCCTTCCCTCTGGTTAAGGGGAGGAAACAGGTGGATAAGAGGAACCTCCCCCCTTCTCCCTTCCCCTTCCCCTCCCCCTCCCCTCCATCTACCTCCTTCCCTCTGGCTAAGGGGAGGAAACAGGTAGATAAGAGGAACCTCCCCCTTCCCCTTCCCCTCCCCCTCCCGTCCATCTACCTCCTTCCCTCTGGCTAAGGGGAGGAAACAGGTGGATAAGAGGAACCTCCCCCCTTCCCCTTCCCCTCCCCCTCCCGTCCACCTACCTCCTTCCCTCTGGCTAAGGGGAGGAAACAGGTGGATAAGAGGAACCTCCCCCCTTCCCCCTTCCCCTTCCCCTCCCGTCCATCTACCTCCTTCCCTCTGGCTAAGGGGAGGAAACAAGCTTTAACTTTTTATTATGTTTCTTGTATTATATTTTATATTAATGATTTATGTTAATGAGAGAATAAATGGTGGGAGTAAGACGACAAAGAATAGCTGGCTAGCTGAGTAGAGTGAAAGATTATAGGAGTAACTAAAACCTTGCTTATTTTATTAATGCGTTATCATTATCCTCCCCCCTCCACCTTCCCCTCCCCTATCTTACCTATGTATAACTGTGTACAGGGTTCATTATGAGAGATTAAATACATGAGGGTATTTAAGCGATAAGAAGGAATAAATAGTTTAGCATAGCAAGGCTTGGGATTATTAGTTAGTCTTGTTATATAATCATTCTTTTTAGCCTATATTTTTTGTTTGTACTGCACGTATAAGATAAACGATGAAGAAAAATAAGACGGTATTAGCGTGCATAATTAAAGAAATAAAAAAGAGGAAAAATAGCAATGTTGATGAATGATCGAGAGAGAGAGATAAAATAAGATACTTTGATCCTATCTAGAAACTTTGCAAGTACCAACTACAAGGTTATTGACTATAAAAAGCGCCACCACGCCAGGACGAACTTGGTGGGCTTGAACCGCTGACCGAATCCAGGGACGCTACACGCGATCCCGAAGCTCTACCAACCGAGCCACCCTGACGGGTAGAGAGAGAGAGAGAGAGAGATTCAGATTCAGATTCAATACTTTTACTCACAATTGAATTAACATTTGTGAAAAAGACTGACTATATGAAGACCAACTATATGACAACACAAGACACATTTCTTTTTTGGGGGTTACCTTTTTTTTTTTGCCCTTGGCCAGTCCTTTGTGATGTTAAAAAAAAAAACTGAAGACCAATCTACTGCTGCCCTTGTCTTGACCTGACCTGCTTTGATCTGCTCCGTTACTCCTCATATTATATTATATTTCAACATCACCTAAAGTCCTAAACCAATTCCGAGTGTTAAACCGAGTGTTAAAAGTGGAAGTGCTGAGGTTATTCCAAAGCTTTATTTGGCTCTAGTCAGACCTCACCTAGACTATGCGGTTCAGTTTTGGTCTCCGTATTACAAGATGGATATAGCCTTCGTAGTGCTATGTTTTTCTCTATATTTTCTTATGTAGTATGTTCTTGGTACATCCTTCTCTGCACCTATCAGTGCAGAGAAGGATGACCAAAATGATTCATGGGATGCATAACTTTAGTTATGAGAAGAGATTGAAGCTATTAAAATTACACTCACTCGAGAGGCGTAGAGTAAGGGGCGATCTGATAGAAGTTTTTAAATGGATAAAGGGATACAATAAAGGAGATGTAGGAAAAGTTCTTACGGCTATTAACCAGGGTAGAACAAGAAGTAACGGATTCAAGCTGGAAAAGCGTAGATTTAAAAAAAATAAAGGAAAAACTGGTTCACAAATAGGGTGGTAAATTATTGGAATGGACTCAGTCGTCAGGTGGTTACAGCGGAGTAGGAGGATAGATAAATTCATGGATGGGGATGAAAGGTGGATGTAGGTAGTGTTAAGTAATAGGAACTACCTCGCGTAGGTCTCACGGCCTCTTGTAGCTTCCTTATATTCTTATGTTCTTATGTAATTCCTATTTAAACCACAAGATAGTCGGGGGAAAAATAACAAGAAAAAGAGTAACGGAGAAAATAATAGGTTGGTTTAGGTAAGGTTAGGTTAGTTTAGGTTAGGTTAGTTTAGGTTAGGTTAGTTTAGGTTAGGTTAGTTAAGGTTAGGTTAGTTTAGGGTAGGTTTAGGTTAGATTAGTTAAGGTTAGGTTAGTTTAGGTTAGGTTAGTTAAGGTTAGGTTAGTTTAGGTTACGTTTAGGTTAGGTTAGATTAGATTAGTTAAGGTTAGGTTAGTTTAGGTTAGGTTTAGCTTAGTTTAGGTTAGGGTATTCTGTTATCTGACTTCTGATACATTATTTCCTTGTTATTTTCTTTCCTACATTTTTAAACTACACAGCCTTGCCATTTACCCATTACTTCCTTCACCCCTTCAGTCTTTACCCTGTCCAAAGACTACTCTATACTGGACTTGCTACTCATTTTGGGCTATTTCCAGTGGAGGCCAGTTTTGCGATTCCTGCCATTTCCGAACATCACTCCCTTTTCCCTTCCTATGGTTTATCAGTATATATGATATACCGTTATCTTCGTAATTACCCGATTGATGATGTTATTTATTTAGTTAACGCTAATTTATGCATGGTTCTGATTCATTTATCAGACAACGAAATATATCAAGGGAAAGCTAATGAAATCCGCTTCTATTGATATGTTTCATCTAAAATGTTTTCTCGCAAAATATTAAATGGCGAAGAGTTTAAGTATATATTGAGGTCATGCATATTTCTTCACTCTCTCATAATGGCCTTTCTTTAGTGTATTTTACTGTTTTTTATTTGATAATATTATAGAACAAACATTTACGAAGATAACGGTATATCATATATACTGATAAACCTTAGGAAGGGAAATAGGGGTAATGTTCTAAATTGGCAGGAATCGCAAAACTGGCCTCCACTGGTCATGGGCGGGTTGGCGCGGGGCACGAGTAGCAAGTCCAGTATAGAGTAGTCTTTGATACAATATATATATATATATATATATATATATATATATATATATATATATATATATATATATATATATATATATATATATATATGTATATATATATATATATATATATATATATATAATATATATATATAATTACTTATATATATATATATATATATATATATATATATATATATATATATATATATATATATATATATATATATATATATATATATATATAGTATATATTATATATATACTATATATATATATTATATAGTATGGTATATAGTATATATGGTATATAGTATATGATTATAGTATATATATATATTATATATATATATATATATATATATATATATATATAATATATATATATATATATATATATATATATATATATTTATATATATTATATATATATATAGTATATTAGTATGAATATAATACTTGACATCTCAATTTCACTGTACAGTGTACTAAGATGTTACTAAGATGCATGATAAATTTTCATTATTCTTCATTTCATCTTCAATAATGTGTATAAACAGAAAATATTTCAATCAAGTTTGCACAAAGTAAATTATTGAATTACATGAAAAAATATTTCACGAGTACGTTGAATTTCATGACAAGATTTCATGACAAGATTAGAACTTGTCATGTGCAGAAGACCATGAGGAAGAGATCTTGTGAGTGTGACGAATTTTCTTGTCAGACTATAATGACGAAGGCCGAGCTTGTCATAGTGACAAATTTCGGCAATTCTGTGTTTACTTGTACGATGTCAACACGGGACCAGATGAGGGCGTGTGGCGTGACTGACGGAGGGGAGGGAAGGGAAGGGCGTGGGTGTACTGAACGCTTCTGGTCATGGTGGGCGGGGTGTGGGGGAGGAGGGGGTATATCAAATAATAATAAGAAGAAGAACAATAATAATAACAACAATAATAATGACAATAAATTACTCTCAACAAGACACAATCCAACAAACTCTCTCTCTCTCTCTCTCTCTCTCTCTCTCTCTCTCTCTCTCTCTCTCTCTCTCTCTCTCTCTCTCTCTCTCTCTCTCTCTCTCTCTCTCTCTCTCTCTCTCTCTCTCTCTCTCTCTCTCTCTCTCTCTCTCTCTCTCTCTCTCTCTCTCTCTCTCTTATGTTTTCCTTCACATATATTCCTCCCTTACTCCATCACCCTTCCTCCCTCTCTCCCTAACTCTGTCCCTCCCACTTCCTCCTTCCCTCCCTTTCCCTGCCTGCTGCCCTGGAAAGCAGGCAAGCAGGGAGAGGGAGGGAGGAAAGCAAGACTAGAGGTCGAGAAAAAAAAAAACAGCACCGCACACACACAATTAGCACACACACACATGCACACACTCACAAGCTGATAATGATAATAGTTTGTTGGCCGGGCAGGATTCGAACCCGTGCGCTTTTAGTCAGATGATATGCCAGCTTGGAGTTAGTTAGATAGACCAGGAGGGATCTCTCCCTTGAGGCTTGCAGGGAGCTTGGATCACTGATGTCAGTCTGAGGGAGAAGTGGAACCCGTGTGTCCTCAGGGTGGAGTAGGTGGCTAAGTACACTACACTGTACCGCTACTCTCACTATCACTTTGGAGCTTATACAGCCCAAGGCATACTTCAGGGTGGGCAGCCCCTGTAAGAGTAGCGGTGCCCCAGGCTCGGTGCATCATCTCGGAGCTCTTATGAGAACACGGGCAATAAAGGTGTTTTTCCAGGTTTTTGCCTGGCAAAATGAGCCTAAAGGTAAAAGTCACAGTAGGAGAAGTTCGGGTGAGGTGTACAAATATAACTTCTCGATTATTTTTAGCTGGGTGCTCCATAGCTCAGTGGTAAAGTGTTGGTGTTTCAATACGTCAACAAAAAGGTGATGGGTTCGATTCCCGCACAAGCCCTTTACGGATATCTTTACCGAGCTCGGACCCCGTCCCCCCTCAAACCCTCTGGCGGTCTGTCGACCTCCCTCCCCCTGGCCAAGGGAAGGTAACTGATAGGCAAGACGTGGGTGAGAGGATCCCCCCCAACCCCCTCCCCATCCCCCCGTCTATCGACCTCCCTCCCCCTGGCCAGGGGAAGGTAACTGATAGACATCCTCCAACCCCTCCCCCTCCCGTCCATCTACCTCCCTCCCTCTGGCCAGGGGAAGGTAGCTGGTGGATGAGAGCTCCCCCATCCTAATCCCCCCTCCTACCCTCTGACCGCCCATCGACCTCCCTCCCTCTGACCGCCCATCGACCTCCCTCCCTCTGGCCAAGGGAAGGTAACTGATGGACGAGACGTAGGTGAGAGATAAAAAAAAAAAAAAAAAAAAAAAAAAATATAAAGCATAACAAATAATAACGGGTTGTAATGGTAAATGTAAATAATAATGGGTCGGGTTGTATCTGATGGGAGAGGTTTAAAGAGCGGTCGACGTCATATGGGTGGTTCAAGGGTCGTGGTCAGGATAGGTTGCTCAGGTCGACGTGATGGTCGTGATGATGGACGTGAAATTTTATGTTGGCCCCAGTCAGAGCGTATCTTATTTTTGTGAGAGAAAAAAATATAATAAATAAAAAATAAAGGTATTTGAGATCCGGGGCTATTCATAACACATTCGGGCTATAGCCCCCAATGCTCAGGCCAAAGTTTGCACAATAGTTTAAATCAAAATGCACAATAGTTTTGCAATATAATGTTATATTTCTCAGTATTCGTCTGCAAGTGGGGCTATAGCCCCTCTGGTCGGGTTAGGTTAGGGGTTCACATGATGGTCCGGTTCGAAGGGGCGTATCTGAGTTCACTCAGTGCGTATCTGCCTTCTCGCATCGGACCCCAGACCCTAGCCCCCAGCCCGCCCGTCACCCACCATCCAACCGCACCCCGGCGCCTAGCCAACCCAAGGCTTCATTGCCCACCACGCCCACCACCCAGGCACTGAGACCAGACCCTAGCCCTCAGGTACTGATATAAAAATAATAAATAAATAATAAATTGTGTTAATCATAAAGGGAAAAAAGAAAGGGTTAAATAAAAAGAAGTAAAATAAAATAAAAATAAATAAAAAGTAAATAATAACACGAATCTCTCATGTATAAGCATAAAATTTATTATGTACAAACTTTATTTTTATATATAAAAACTCTCTCTCTCTAATATTTATTATTTTATTCGCATTAATATTTTTATATTCATGTTTTTGTATTTCCTTTCTAGTATTTGTATTTATGTATTTGTATGTTTTGATGCGTTACTTGTGTTGACAAGTTTAAACATGTCTACAGTTTAATGGTGTTTTGATGCCTTATAATGTGCTATTCATAAGTTTCTTGATGTTTCTTTTGTAGTATAATATAGTTATAACCGGTTATAACTTGGATGGTTGGTTTTTTATATATAATAGTTATAATAGTTATAATCCAAGTTATAATAAGTTATAAGTTATAATAAGTTATAATAGTTATAATCCAAGTTATAACCAACCTTTTTACGACAGGTATATTATATATAATATGTTATATATAAAGATATATAATATCGTAATTAATATATATTTATGTGTATTATCGACACATGTGTGTGTGTGTGTGTGTGTGTGTGTGTGTGTGTGTGTGTGTGTGTGTGTGTGTGTGTGTGTGTGTGTGTGTGTGTGTGTGTGTGTGTGTGCACTCTCCTCTGTCCTCTGGACTGCACCGCACCACACCACAGGTGATACTGTCTGAGCATATAGATTAAGATTGACAGATAGATGGATATATATAGTTAGATGGATAGAGAGATGGACTATTTGATTAAAAAAAATGTATTAACTGAAAATATTTCAATCAAGTTTGCACAAAGTAAATTATTGAATTATATGAAAAAATATTTTACGAGTACGTTGACTTTCATGACAAGATTGTGATGTTTGTGACAAGATGCCAATCACTGTGACAAGATTAGAACTTGTCATGTGCAGAAGAAAATGAGGAAGAGATTTTGTCAGTGTGACGAGTTTTCTTGTCAAACTATAATGACGAAGGCCGATCTTGTCACAGTGACAAGATTTCGGCAATTCTGTGTTTACAGTGCAGGCGCGCCCTTAATGGGCGTGATTGAACTACACCACGCTGCCTACCCGCTCGCTACCTGACTACCTGTCCACACACCACGTGTCGCTACCTTGGGCTGCTCACATACCCTGCAGCCTTCACTACACTCCAAGAGCCTTCTATTATACACTTCAAAGAAAATGCACTTCGGAAAAAATGCACTTTAAAAAAATGCACTTCGAAAAAAATGCACCTCGAAAAAAATGCACTTCGAAAAAATGCTCTTCGAAAAAAGTGCACTTCTGTTAACTCAGTGTCTTGTCCATCTGATATTCTCTTCTTCACCTCTCCAAAAGGTCTTTTGGTGTCTCTGTCATGCACTCCTCATCTCCTCTGTTCGCTCCACCTGTCCTCTCCACCCCTCTCATGTCCTCCTCATAAAAAGGATGCCATCAGCATACGCCAAGTAACACCTAACCAAATATCTTGTTCATTACTGTAATTTTATGTTGGCCCCAGTCAGAGCGTATCTTATTTTTGTAAGAGAAAAAAATATAATAAATAAAAAATAAAGGTATTTGAGATCCGGGGCTATTCTTAAAACATTCGGGGCTATAGCCCCCAATGCTCAGGCCAAAGTTTGCACAATAGTTCAAATCAAAATGTCCAATAGTTTTGCAATATAATGTTATATTTCTCAGTATTCGTCTGAATTATTACGTATTAACGGCTAGAATGTATGATAATGTAACCGGCTTCTTATATACCCGGACTTTAATTATTGCTTTCTAGAAATACATTATTTTTTGATAAGGTATTATCAGATGAACACCGAATTCATTTAGGTGGACGAAAAAGATTCGTCTGGTGAGTTTTGGTGTGTTTTGAATTAATCTGCTAACCGTTTCTGTCGCAAATTTTTATTTTTATTTTTTTAGTTAGGAAAAGGTTAGGTTAGGTATAGGTTAGTTTAGGTTTTGATTATGTTAGGTATAGGTTCGGCTAGGTTCTTTTTTTTTTTTTTCCTTTTTTTCTTTTTTCAAATCACAAAAAATAAGTGATTTGCGACAGAAACGGGAAGCAGATTAATTCCAAACACATCAAAACTTACCAGAAAATAATAGTTTAGTCCACCAAAGGAAGTTTGGTATTCACCTGGAAATTTACCTTTGATAATATCAGCCAATTACAGTAACCTTATTGATATTTCTAACATGTTTTTTTTCTGCTTTCCAGGTAAGTACCCCGATACAGCACATCGTCGGGAAGAGGGAAAGCTTTTAAGGTAAATGAAATTTACGGTTTCCTAGGCGACGTTAGGGCGATAGGCTGCTAGGATGTTAACCCTCACGTCTTGTCTTCCAGGTACACTCTAATATTTTATTCCACAGCTACTGGGCAATGCAAGGAACTACCACGTGTAGGCCTCGCGGCCTCTTGTAGCTTCCTTATTTTCTTATGTTCTAAGGAAGGGATTTTTTTTATAGAATGCGGTAATTTTGGTAAGTGTCTAGTTTTTTTGCAGTGTTTGCGATGATTATAATATATGAAATAATCTAAGATGACTAATCTGTCTTAATCTAATATATTTGTTAATGTTTCAGGATTCAATGGCAAGTGTACTGCCGAGATACAAAGACGGCGCTGAAACTTACCTAAAGGATACAAGGGGAATAAAAAAACTAATGAATGAAGCAAAAAAAAAAAGCAATCAAAACTAATGAATGGAAAAAGAAAAAAAAAAACCACAAGCAGCAGTAAACAAGCGGCTGGTTGCGGGTCGCTGCTTCATTCATCAAGCGACGAATTATTTCCCTCATGAGGACATGGGATGACGAAACAGTGGATGCTGGTCTGCAGGTGATGGTGAATTATGTTGTGTGGCGCGTGATTATGTGTGACCATGCCAAGGGACGGTGGGATGTGTTAGGCAAGGCAGCCACTGTGTGGGTTGACGCCAGCTCCCTGGCGTTGGGTGTGGCAATTAAAATGGACAATGAAATTGTTGATTACTCCTGTTGCTTGCGACCAGATGCGAGCTTCCATATTTACATGGCAAAAGTGGATGCTGCGCTTAAGGGACTGAACTTGGCCGTCTCCTATGGTATTACGCGCATATACAGTACGCCTCATGATAAGACTATCTCACTGTTCACCGCTGGATCTCAGACACCCTGACTGGAAAACCCTGGTTTAGAACAAAAGCAGCCGAAGAAATGCTCATCCGTAGGCGATTGGAAACTTTTAAAACAGTATGTAACGAATATTGCTTGGACGTGACTGTGCACACAGTGAGTTCAGAGGCAAATTGAGCAGATGCACTAACTAGAGTTCCCCAGAAGTGGCTGACCAATCATGACGATGTGGAGACTAGTGTAGAGACGTTGTATAATAATGACTATAATGAGAGGTGTGCTGCGGCGTGTACAGAGGATGAGCAACATCAGCATATCATGAAAGTGCATCATGTCTCTGGTCAGCCGGTGTCAGACGAACACTGTACTTTGCTGGGGTGTGTCGATCCAACAGTCACCAGGCGCCAAGTGCAGCAGGTTGTGTCAGGCTGCCAGGTTTTTTTTTTTTTTTTTTTTTTTTTTTTCCTATTGCTTTCTCTTAAGAGAGAAGCACGGGCTAAATAGAAAGCCCGTCAGAGTGTTCGGTATTTATAAATGTTAACAGGGGGGAGGGTAGGAGGAAATAAGGGCAGCGAGCGTAGGTAAAGGTGAGGAGGAAACGACACGTGCAGCCCGTACATAATCCGGCTCTGGGGAGGCAGGGATCAGATGGCGAAATGAGTGGGATGCTGGGCACTGGGCAGTGGAGCAGGTGGTGCTCAAGGAAATTTTGTGGCTCTGCGAAACAGTGAGGACAGGGGCAGGGGCGTCACCAAGTATTTGGGTGGAGCAATGGAAGCCGAGCCTTAGTCGGACCAGCTGTCGTACTACAGGTAGAGTGAACCGGGAAAGGTGGAGGTGAGGCGTTTGTCTGGTGGCTGTGATGTACCATGTGGCAGAACGAGAGCCATGCTCCACAGCGTCGTTGAGAAGAAGTTGGGAGGCCTGAAGAGCAGCTCGGTTGACAGAAGACTTTATCTGGGCGTAACTGGGGAGGAGGGGAAAGGTAACTTCCGGCGCTGTGCTGGCTCTGCGTGCTGCCTCGTCTGCTCGTTCGTTACCAGATACACCGACATGGCTTGGCGCCCAATGAAGGAAAGGATCTGAGTTTAGGCGATACAATGTCAGGAGATGATGGTGGATGGAAGACAGGAGTTGGACATTGTCTTTGAAGGTGGTAGCATTAAGGGAGTGAAGAGCAGAGAGTGAGTCAGTGAAAAGGTGAATTTCAGGAACGGGTGACTCACAAGCATGGTGAAGGGCAGATAGCAGCGCCACAAGTTCCGCTTGGAATGCAGAGGAATTGTCAGGGAGACGAAGTGAGCACCACGCTGGAGAGCACCACTGACAAAGGTGGAACCAGACTTGCCATTTTCACCAGCAGAACCACCAGTGAAGTAGAGACGGGTGGCGGGACAGGTGTGTCGCTCCATTGACCCCGCCCCTGAGAAGTGGCGAACCGGTGGATTGGAAGTCAAGGGGACTTTGGAGCGCGTCGGTATCGACATCACTCACTATGCACCTCGCCCATACCTTACCCTGGTTGGCCATGGACCATCACGGTGTTGGTGGTGGGGAAGCGGGGATTGGTGTTGGTAGTGGGGAAGCGGGGATGGGTGTTGGTAGTGGGGAAGCGGGGATGGGTGCTGGTGGTGGGGATGTGGGTGGGGAACGGGCATGGGTATTGGGGGATGTGGGTGGGTGTTGGTGATGAAGGAGGGCGAATAATGGCAGATTCTTGAAGGACTCCATCATCCTTCTCTCTCTCTCTCTCTCTCTCTCTCTCTCTCTCTCTCTCTCTCTCTCTCTCTCTCTCTCTCTCTCTCTCTCTCTCTCTCGGCGAAACACCTTGTGACGTCATCAGTAATATTCGCGCGGCGACTGGAACGGGGCAGACTTTTTTCCCGCGCTTTTTACAAAAGTCGAGATTTTACGGAAATAAGGCGTGGAAATTCATTATTTTTTGTGAATTAAATGTTTTGAATGAGCGTTAAACATATCTATGCAAAGAAAAAATGGGTCTGGACGTTTACTTTAAGGAATATAAGAGTGGCGTTTGCATATTTGGACGAAGCGATGATGAAAAAGCTGATTTTAGAAATGATTCGCCCAATGTTGGAATACGCAGCAGTAATTTGGTCACCAAAGAAATATATATGAAAGATTGAAATAATACAGATGGGCGGAATCGTAAATGGTCCCGAGCTTAGGAGATTTATCGTTAGAGGAGAGACTATCAAGAAGGGAAAGAGGTAATCTAATTAATATGTTCAGGGTTTCTAAGGGAATGAAACATTTTAATAGAGAGGATATGTTTTGTGGAACGCAAGAGATACGGGAGGTCATGGAAAGAAGTTGAATTGGACCACATGCAAGGGAAAAATTTATCTCAAGTATAACTTCCCATACAGATCCAGTGAACTTTGGTATAACCTGGATAAGGAGGTAGTACATGCCAAGAATATTTATAACCTCAAAAACAAAAAAGAAAGCTAAGTTGGATAATTGTAGTTTTGAAGACGGGACAGTACGGGCTTAGCTCTTTTCCTGTAAATCACAACTAGACGAATAAACACCTTCTATTAAGCTGAGATACGGTTGGACTTCCCTTCTGGCCCACCGCAGACAAAAAAACTGGCAGAAGACGTTCCTTTGTAGTGTAAAAATCACATTGACCTGTGGAAGAGTGGTGCTCATTACGGTACATTGATGCTATTTTCACAGTCCTGATATATTTCACATTGTTCCAAGTTATTTAATCTATCTCGCGATCATTACATCTATTTATGACGCCCGTTCCTGAGGCCTCCTCCCAAGGATATAGTTACAACAAAAGTCCCCATTTATTCCTGTGCTGCATACTTTTAACAAATTTTTATGTTGCCCCTTTTTTTCACATACTCCAGCACTCTCTCATCCCATTTCACTGGAGGTTGTCCTCTAGTACCCATCGCATCCACTACACTCAAACATACCATCTTAGTCATCTTACTTTCTGCCATCCTCTATGGCAGAACCAAACCATCTCAGAGTGCTCCACTTCACCCCTTTAACAACTCCCCATTTCATCCCCTCACCCTTACATGACAAACCAAAATTGTTAAACACACCTTCATTACTCTAACCATACAGTCTTTTCACACCACAGGCACTTCTTCAATAACTCATTTCTACTGCATGGATCCATGACATTTGTCTTTCATTAGACACCCTAGTTTCACTTAAATATGTGATTGTTGGTACAATTACATAATACATCTCTCAGTCCCATTTTTGCCTCATGTCCTTCCTTTCATCATGTGGACTAGAAATTCAGTCACTTTCCTCCCTTGCAGCGTTATTTCTATTGTTTCGCCCTTCATGCATCCATGTTTGAACATAATCAAACCAATATACTTGAATTCTTAAATTTTGTTCAATCTTTTTGAATTCAGCCTAATATCACATTCCTTTGGACACTACTCTTACTCTATATGAGCTTTCAAAATATACCACGTCACTTTAATATCTTTCAAAAACCATCACCTTAATTATTCATGTTAACATTACCCTCATTATTCTTTTCTGCACATATTACTAGACTTGTTTACAAGCTCCTGTAAGTCTTTCACATTTTTTGCAATCAAAACTGTATCATCTGCAAGAATAATTGTATTCAACATCCATTTTTATGCATTTACATACATTTACACTTCAACATTACCAACTTTTGTTTTCGTTTCTCTTATTACACCATCTTTGTATACATTTCATACAGTCATTTCATAAATTAACAACTGTGTAAAACAAATTGATACAACAATGATGATTAGTTTATTCTCCTAGTCAAATAAGATTTACCTCGTTTTGTGAAATCATGACTAATCAAGAAGCGAGTCATGATCTCCACCGCCACAAGCACGTGTCTTCCCCCCCGTACCAAGGTGTCCGTGGTCGCCAAAAATTCATGGAGCGGCCGGAACTTAATGCCGCCAGTCCGCTCCCTCATGGCCACCTCCCGATATATTCCAGATTTTGCTAACTGGAAGAAAAAATTATCAGATACTTATACAAAAGACAACATAAAACATGATTGAATGATTAAATAGGAATTAATTGGTAATAAGATAAAGATGTGTATTTACGCATAGCTACAAATGTGATGCAATTAAAGGATGGTACTGCACAAATCCACTACTGAGATCCATTTTGAAAACCGGCTTGTTTTTAAGGCAGGGTGATGTCTAACATGTACCTATGTTGTTATAAATTCATAAATATATTATAATTGTGTGTGTTAGTTTATGATGTGTGTTTGTGTGTGTGTGTGTGTGTGTGTGTGTGTATTCATCTAGTTGTATTTTACAGGGCCAGAGCAACGCTCGTATGGCCCCGTCTTCATATCAACATTTTTATCATTCATCCTTAGTGCTTAGTTTTGGCCGAAGCCAGCACCCCGGGAAGCAGGTCACAAACCCCGGCTAACACCCGGTACCCATTCACTGCTGGGTGGACAGGGGCTCGGGTTTTAAGGAAACAGCCCAACTGTTTCCGCTCCGCCTGGGGATCGAACCCGGGACTTCTCGGTTGTGAACCGAGCGTGCTTCCCCTAGACTACGGAGTACCCTCCGTGTGTACCCTCCGGAGTACCCTCCTGTGTGTGTGTGTGTGTGTGTGTGGCTGTGTGTGTGGTTGTGTGTGTGTGTGGTTGTGTGTGTGTGTGTGTGTGTGTGTGTGTGTCTGTGTGTGTGTGTGTGTGTGTGTGTGTGCGTGTGTGTGTGATTCTTGCCATTAAAATCATCTTTAATAACTAGCACATTGTTCATACTTATCAAATTCGCTGGTAGTTGTTAGGTCTTAGAGGTCTCCAATTTTGTGTATCAAGATACTAAGATATTTACACATCTATAAGAATACAACACAAAATACAAGATATTTTGTGTTGTATATTTTCCTGCTCTCTGTAAATCCACTTCCCCAAGACCCCATATAAAGGGCTTTGATATTTTTCTGAAGCAATTTCTCCTGCGTAAACTGTTCTGACTTTGTAACTGGTTGTTGTTATATTCATGTTCCTGTATTACTGAATTAATTGTTTGGTATTATTTGAAATATTGCTGTTCTCTTACTTGACTACCGTCACTACCTACTACCGTCACTACCGGTATTTTGTTTGCTTCCTTTTGTATCTGGAGTTTTTTCATTTACATTTGCCTTACAAACCTCGCCCATTCTCCCTTTACTGTTAACCCTTTCACGCCCAGATCTTTCCTTAGCTACATGAAATCGTCAGTTGTTAGCCATAAAATTACGAAAAAGTAGCTTAATATACCAAATTAGCTAGTGAACAAGTATACTAAATAGGTCATATCTAAAAAATATTGCTTATATTAATTAAAAATCGTCTAATGGTAGCTAAATTACAATGGAATTTACGTTCTGGGTCTCAAGGGGTTAAAGAATTTACTCACACGAAAATACTGGACCCTGCTGGAGTTGGTCTGCCAAATCATTGTGATGCTGGGATCATCCAGCACGCTCCTTAGGCTGTGGTAGGGCTGCTGGATGTGACGTACCGCCAGTACTGACATGAGATTGCTGGCGTAACTCCTGACCAGCACCAGCGCCGCCAGCATCCAGGTAGCCGTAATCACGCGCCGCTTCCAAGAGTCATGCGACGTGCAGATGTCTGAAAAGAGTCATGCATTGCTATTTTTTTTTTTTTACTTATGTCTTGTATGGTCTAGACCAGAGGTTCCTTAACTTTTTGGCCTGCGACCCCTCCAAATAATGTTGAAAGTCTTGCGACCCCCCCTACCCTTACCCTTACCAAAACATTTCTGACAATCTGACACATTTACATTCTTTGTCTTTTTTCTCTCTCTTACACACACACACACACACACACACACACACACACACACCACACACACACACACACACACACACACACACACACACACACACACACACACACACACACACAACACACCACACACACACACACCACACACACACACACACACACACACACACCACACACACGCACACACACAGACACACACACACACACACACACAGCACACACACACACACACACACACAGACACACACACACACACACACACACACACATACACACACACACACACACACACACAACACACACACACACACAAAACCACACACACACACACACACACATACCCACACACAGTCGTATTGCTCCGTATCATAGCAATCTAAGTATAATATATTTGGTAAAACATTATGAATACTTAAATGATACCGTAATCAGTGCAATTTATATACTTGCTTTAGAGTTTTTAGACGCATCGAAAAAATAAGTAACCTAAATAAAGTTATGACTTGTGATGTGGATTTGTAATGCATTAACAAGGGTCGGGCGGCGATGATACAAGTAGCCTACGTATGTATAGCTACTGGACGTGTGGACGTGTGAGCGTGGTGGTGAGGGCTTGACGGAAGGGGAGGGAGGACAAAGGATCAACTCTTTTCTCAGAGTCAGATTATGTAACAGTACTTTTTAATTAGCAATATATTAAAGCCTAGGAAGGTATAATCATTGTTATGTTTTATAATGATAATATATATAAAAGAATACTAATAAATTTTGAATATTGTGCATTTTGCACATTCTAGAAATTTCGCGCCTTCTCAGACGACTTTCGCGACCCCCCGAGGGGTCGCGACCCCCAGTTTGAGAACCCCTGGTCTCGACATTGAGTAGCGTATGCAAAGTGAAGACACAGTGCCTCCTGATCCGGCACTCTCTTTAATAAAGGAAAGGAAGTGCCTGAAAACTTCATTGTTTTCTATTTTAATATTGGCCGACGTAGCCATCAAACTTTAGAGCGGGCCAAAGGAGTGACCTCATCAGTTGTTCCCTTGAGCATGACGTTTATCAGAGAGTATATATACTAATCGTTTATATGTATACACGTGGGCATATTTGTTGTATCTTTATTTTGAAATAAGGATAACCAGCTCTTGCGATATTTATTTACTTTTGATCTTTATTCCATTTCCCTTCTGGTAGCCTGCATTACTGAGGTGCAAGACATTTCCCTTCTGGCAGCCTGCATTACTGAGGTGCAAGACATTTCCCTTCTGGCAGCCTGCATTACTGAGGTGCAAGACATTTCCCTTCTGGCAGCCTGCATTACTGAGGTGCAAGACATTTCCCTTCTGGCAGCCTGCATTACTGAGGTGCAAGACATTTCCCTTCTGGCAGCCTGCATTACTGAGGTGTAAGACATTTCCCTTCTGGCAGCCTGCATTACTGAGGTGCAAGACATTACCCTTCTGGTAGCCTGCATTACTGAGGTGCAAGACATTTCCCTTCTGGTAGCCTGCATTACTGAGGTGCAAGACATTTCCCTTCTGGTAGCCTGCATTACTGAGGTGCAAGACATTTCCCTTCTGGCAGCCTGCATTACTGCGGTGCAAGACATTTCCCTTCTGGTAGCCTGCATTACTGAGGTGCAAGACATTTGCCTTCTGGCAGCCTGCATTACTGAGGTGCAAGACATTTCCCTTCTGGCAGCCTGCATTACTGAGCTGCAAGACATTTCCCTTCTGGTAGCCTGCATTACTGAGGTGCAAGACATTTCCCTTCTGGCAGCCTGCATTACTGAGGTACAAGACATTTCCCTTCTGGCAGCCTGCATTACTGAGCTGCAAGACATTTCCCTTCTGGCAGCCTGCATTACTGAGGTGCAAGACATTTCCCTTCTGGCAGCCTGCATTACTGAGGTACAAAACATTTCCCTTCTGGCAGCCTGCATTACTGAGCTACAAGACATTTCCCTTCTGGCAGCCTGCATTACTGAGGTGCAAGACATTTCCCTTCTGGTAGCCTGCATTACTGAGGTGCAAGACATTTGCCTTCTGGTAACCTGCACTACTGAGGTGCAAGACATTTCCCTTCTGGCAGCCTGCATTACTGAGGTGCAAGACATTTCCCTTCTGGTAGCCTGCATTACTGAGGTGCAAGACATTTCCCTTCTGGCAGCCTGCATTACTGAGGTGCAAGACATTTGCCTTCTGGCAGCCTGCATCACTGAGGTGCAAGACATTTCCCTTCTGGTAGCCTGCATTACTGAGGTGCAACACATTTCCCTTCTGGCAGCCTGCATTACTGAGCTGCAAGACATTTCCCTTCTAGCAGCCTGCATTACTGAGGTGCAAGACATTTCCCTTCTGGCAGCCTGCATTACTGAGGTGCAAGACATTTCCCTTCTGGTAGCCTGCATTACTGAGGTGCAAGACATTTCCCTTCTGGTAGCCTGCATTACTGATGTGCAAGACATTTCCCTTCTGGTAGCCTGCATTACTGAGCTGCAAGACATTTGCCTTCTGGTAGCCTGCATTACTGAGGTGCAAGACATTTGCCTTCTGGTAGCCTGCATTACTGAGCTGCAAGACATTTTCCTTCTGGCAGCCTGCATTACTGAGGTGCAAGACATTTCCCTTCTGGTAGCCTGCATTACTGAGGTGCAAGACATTTCCCTTCTGGCAGCCTGCATTACTGAGGTGCAAGACATTTGCCTTCTGGTAGCCTGCATTACTGAGCTGCAAGACATTTCCCTTCTGGTAGCCTGCATTACTGAGGTGCAAGACATTTGCCTTCTGGTAGCCTGCATTACTGAGGTGCAAGACATTTGCCTTCTGGTAGCCTGCATTACTGAGGTGCAAGACATTTGCCTTCTGGTAGCCTGCATTACTGAGCTGCAAGACATTTCCCTTCTGGCAGCCTGCATTACTGAGGTGCAAGACATTTGCCTTCTGGTAGCTTGCATTACTGAGGTACAAGACATTTCCCTTCTGGCAGCCTGCATTACTGAGGTGCAAGACATTTCCCTTCTGGTAGCCTGCATTACTGAGGTGCAAGATATTTCCCTTCTGGCAGCCTGCATTACTGAGGTGCAAGACATTTGCCTTCTGGTAGCCTGCATTACTGAGGTTCAAGACAGTTGCCTTCTGGTAGCCTGCATTACTGAGGTACAAGACATTTCCCTTCTGGCAGCCTGCATTACTGAGCTGCAAGACATTTCCCTTCTGGTAGCCTGCATTACTGAGGTGCAAGACATTTCCCTTCTGGTAGCCTGCATTACTGAGGTGCAAGACATTTCCCTTCTGGTAGCCTGCATTACTGAGGTGCAAGACATTTGCCTTCTGGCAGCCTGCATTACTGAGCTGCAAGACATTTCCCTTCTGGCAGCCTGCATTACTGAGCTGCAAGACATTTCCCTTCTGGCAGCCTGCATTACTGAGCTGCAAGACATTTCCCTTCTGGCAGCCTGCATTACTGAGCTGCAAGACATTTCCCTTCTGGCAGCCTGTATTACTGAGCTGCAAGACATTTCCCTTCTGGTAGCCTGCATTACTGAGCTGCAAGACATTTCCCTTCTGGTAGCCTGCATTACTGAGCTGCAAGACATTTCCCTTCTGGTAGCCTGCATTACTGAGCTGCAAGACATTTCCCTTCTGGTAGCCTGCACTACTGAGCTGCAAGACATTTCCCTTCTGGTAGCCTGCATTACTGAGGTACAAGACATTTCCCTTCTGGTAGCCTGCATTACTGAGGTGCAAGACATTTCCCTTCTGGTAGCCTGCATTACTGAGGTGCAAGACATTTCCCTTCTGGCAGCCTGCATTACTGAGGTGCAAGACATTTCCCTTCTGGTAGCCTGCATTACTGAGGTGCAAGACATTTCCCTTCTGGCAGCCTGCATTACTGAGGTGCAAGACATTTGCCTTCTGGTAGCCTGCATTACTGAGGTACAAGACATTTCCCTTCTGGCAGCCTGCATTACTGAGGTGCAAGACATTTGCCTTCTGGTAGCCTGCATTACTGAGGTGCAAGACATTTCCCTTCTGGTAGCCTGCATTACTGAGGTGCAAGACATTTCCCTTCTGGTAGCCTGCATTACTGAGGTGCAAGACATTTCCCTTCTGGTAGCCTGCATTACTGAGCTGCAAGACATTTCCCTTCTGGTAGCCTGCATTACTGAGGTGCAAGACATTTGCCTTCTGGTAGCCTGTATTACTGAGGTGCAAGACATTTGCCTTCTGGTAGCCTGCATTACTGAGGTGCAAGACATTTCCCTTCTGGTAGCCTGCATTACTGAGGTGCAAGACATTTGCCTTCTGGTAGCCTGCATTACTGAGGTGCAAGACATTTGCCTTCTGGTAGCCTGCATTACTGAGCTGCAAGACATTTCCCTTCTGGTAGCCTGCATTACTGAGGTGCAAGACATTTCCCTTCTGGTAGCCTGCATTACTGAGGTGCAAGACATTTCCCTTCTGGCAGCCTGCATTACTGAGGTGCAAGACATTTGCCTTCTGGTAGCCTGCATTACTGAGCTGCAAGACATTTCCCTTCTGGTAGCCTGCATTACTGAGGTGCAAGACATTTGCCTTCTGGTAGCCTGCATTACTGAGGTGCAAGACATTTGCCTTCTGGTAGCCTGCATTACTGAGGTGCAAGACATTTGCCTTCTGGGAGCCTGCATTACTGAGCTGCAAGACATTTCCCTTCTGGCAGCCTGCATTACTGAGGTGCAAGACATTTGCCTTCTGGTAGCTTGCATTACTGAGGTACAAGACATTTCCTTTCTGGCAGCCTGCATTACTGAGGTGCAAGACATTTCCCTTCTGGTAGCCTGCATTACTGAGGTGCAAGACATTTCCCTTCTGGCAGCCTGCATTACTGAGGTGCAAGACATTTGCCTTCTGGTAGCCTGCATTACTGAGGTTCAAGACATTTGCCTTCTGGTAGCCTGCATTACTGAGGTACAAGACATTTCCCTTCTGGCAGCCTGCATTACTGAGCTGCAAGACATTTCCCTTCTGGTAGCCTGCATTACTGAGGTGCAAGACATTTCCCTTCTGGTAGCCTGCATTACTGAGGTGCAAGACATTTCCCTTCTGGTAGCCTGCATTACTGAGGTGCAAGACATTTGCCTTCTGGCAGCCTGCATTACTGAGCTGCAAGACATTTCCCTTCTGGCAGCCTGCATTACTGAGCTGCAAGACATTTCCCTTCTGGCAGCCTGCATTACTGAGCTGCAAGACATTTCCCTTCTGGCAGCCTGCATTACTGAGCTGCAAGACATTTCCCTTCTGGCAGCCTGCATTACTGAGCTGCAAGACATTTCCCTTCTGGTAGCCTGCATTACTGAGCTGCAAGACATTTCCCTTCTGGTAGCCTGCATTACTGAGCTGCAAGACATTTCCCTTCTGGTAGCCTGCATTACTGAGCTGCAAGACATTTCCCTTCTGGTAGCCTGCACTACTGAGCTGCAAGACATTTCCCTTCTGGTAGCCTGCATTACTGAGGTACAAGACATTTCCCTTCTGGTAGCCTGCATTACTGAGGTGCAAGACATTTCCCTTCTGGTAGCCTGCATTACTGAGGTGCAAGACATTTCCCTTCTGGCAGCCTGCATTACTGAGGTGCAAGACATTTCCCTTCTGGTAGCCTGCATTACTGAGGTGCAAGACATTTGCCTTCTGGCAGCCTGCATTACTGAGGTGCAAGACATTTGCCTTCTGGTAGCCTGCATTACTGAGGTACAAGACATTTCCCTTCTGTCAGCCTGCATTACTGAGGTGCAAGACATTTGCCTTCTGGTAGCCTGCATTACTGAGGTGCAAGACATTTCCCTTCTGGTAGCCTGCATTACTGAGGTGCAAGACATTTCCCTTCTGGTAGCCTGCATTACTGAGGTGCAAGACATTTCCCTTCTGGTAGCCTGCATTACTGAGCTGCAAGACATTTCCCTTCTGGTAGCCTGCATTACTGAGGTGCAAGACATTTGCCTTCTGGTAGCCTGTATTACTGAGGTGCAAGACATTTCCCTTCTGGTAGCCTGCATTACTGAGGTGCAAGACATTTCCCTTCTGGTAGCCTGCATTACTGAGGTGCAAGACATTTCCCTTCTGGTAGCCTGCATTACTGAGCTGCAAGACATTTCCCTTCTGGTAGCCTGCATTACTGAGGTGCAAGACATTTGCCTTCTGGTAGCCTGTATTACTGAGGTGCAAGACATTTGCCTTCTGGTAGCCTGCATTACTGAGGTGCAAGACATTTCCCTTCTGGTACCCTGCATTACTGAGGTGCAAGACATTTGCCTTCTGGTAGCCTGCATTACTGAGGTGCAAGACATTTGCCTTCTGGCAGCCTTCATTACTGAGGTGCAAGACATTTCCCTTCTGGTAGCCTGCATTACTGAGGTACAAGACATTTCCCTTCTGGCAGCCTGCATTACTGAGCTGCAAGACATTTCCCTTCTGGTAGCCTGCATTACTGAGCTGCAAGACATTTGCCTTCTGGTAGCCTCCATTACTGAGGTGCAAGACATTTCCCTTCTGGTAGCCTGCATTACTGAGGTGCAAGACATTTAAATCCACAAACTTCACATCTATCATTTACGTCCACTTCATCTTAGTGGATCTTTAATTATGAACTGCGTGCACCTTTGTTGGCTCAGCTATCATCTACTGTTTGCTCTATGCATACTATGATATACATCATATACTTACCCTGCATATGCAAGTTGACTTTCCCCCAAAAATTCATACAATAAAATCCCTCTAACTCAGACCATATGGGGGGTGATGCTGTTCGAGGAATCTGGTTGGCCGAATTATAGCAAATTCATTTATACTGTGCGCGATGTGATGGGAGGTGCCGCCGCTGGTAGCCACGTGTTGCCTAGACTTATCAGGTCACAGAACAGTCACTTACTCTCTCATATCGCCTTCTTATGCTGATTTTGCCAATATCTCTGTATCTGAGAGATCTTGCGTGGTACAGAATTACTCTCTGATATCGCCTTCTTATGTTGATTTTGCCTATATCTCTGTATCTGAGAGATCTTGCGTGGTGCAGGCATCTGTCAGGACAATATGATAAGTGTTTTTGGGAAGAAAAAGCAATATTAATCAGAAATCAAGACGATAACCAAATAGATCGACGGGTTGCTTTCACAAGAGAAGCTTGGAACACTGAGAGACGGTGTCACACCACCCATACACCTTTAATTAAGGGGGCGGTAGCAGAGTGGTTAGCGCCCGTAAGTGGCGTGCTCAGTGTGCCGAGTTTCATAAGAACATAAAAAAATAAGGAAGCTACAAGAGGCCGTGAGACCTATACGTGGTAGTTCCTGTTACTTAAGACTACCTACATCCACCTTTCATCCCCGTCCATGAATTTATCTAGCCTCTTTTTAAAGCTCTCTAATGACTCCGCACTAACTACCTGTCTACTGAGTCCATTCCAATCATTTACCATCCTATTTGTGATCCAGTTTTTCCCTATTTCATTTTTAAATTTACTCTTTTCCAGCTTGAATCCGTTACTTCTTGTTCTACCCTGGTTACTAGCCGTAAGAGCTTTTCCTACATCTCCTTTATTATATCCCTTTATCCACTTAAACACTTGTATCAGATCGCCCCTCACTCTGCGTCTCGCGAGTGAGTTGGATCCCCGAGGGATGCCAACATTTTTCTGCAACCGTCAAGTGGTCCGAAGATCCCCCACATACTACCCATTAACACTAACTTCTCTAAAGTTGCCTATACTCTTCGTCATACCAAAAATAATATAAGCTCCTCCCACAACCAGTAGACGGTGGAAGCCTATACTAGCTTTCAGTAATGCTTAGTGGCTGACAAAATTCGGTAAAAGGACGTACAAAACACTGATGTCCAAGCGAAATTCGCCTTTATCGTCCGCTAGACGGAGAGCCTTGGAAATCCCATGAGATAAACTCCCTTTTCACACCTGGACCCAAAGGCCCATCCACCTGATGTGATTAGAAGCAGACTGGTGGCCAGACTGCCAGACTCACACACGCACACACACATGCACACACACACACACACACACAGATTAACAGACTCAGAACATGACAATACAAAATAAATGCCCTAAATACTAAGCAATAATTTGATCTCACTAGCATATTAGCATCAACAGGTAAAAAATTATCTTTACTTCTGTAGAAACTCAGACATTCCTTCCTTCCTGCAACACTTCCAAGATGAATTCTACTATTTTTTTTTTTTTTATCATAAGACAGTAAATATTATGAAGCCTCCGTCGCCTTGAGCTTCATGGGGTATTTAGATAGAGCGGCAGCCTTTTATAAGTATGGGAGTATAAGGACGTCATAGGGTGGTCACGCACGTGTGTTCCCGGGGACCTACACTTCAGCGCCGAGGTTACTTTGTTATTAATTTTGTCCTGCTGTGAAAATAGACTAGATGATGGGCAAGGATCTTGTTAAGCCGGTGTAGCGATCACACCAGCTACTTTGATCTCAGTAGCTACACCATATAGAGCTCAGTGAGCTACACCCGCCACTGCGCATGCGCGGCAGACGACGTCACACAGATAAACATTGGTCACCAGGGTTCCCAGACTTGCTGATATTATCATACAACTATTCACCCAGGGAGCAGTGTTTCAGTATACGGGTAGGGTAATGTTCCAGGCACATTCGCACATAGAACATTTCACGCGGATGTGCCTTTGCCTAGAACACTACGTACCCCTGTTTGACAATAGATACGTTTTACCTAAGGGTAATGTTCCAGGCACATTCGCTTGAAATGATCTATGTTCTACTTTAATTACTACTCTACATGCGATACTTCCACCACGTTTTACCCAGGATCAGAATTGGTATACATTGTCATGCAACTATTCACCCAGGGAACAGTGTTTCAGTGCATATTTGTGCAGTGTAGCTACTCGATCAGGCCAAGGGTAGCTGGTGAGATCGCTACAGTAGCGATTGTTCGGGCCAAGCTACCCTTGGCCCGAGTAGCTACACCTCACAAATACGCAATGAAACACTGTTCCCTGGGTGAATAGTTGCTTGACAATATATACCAATTCTGATCCTGGGTAAAACATGGTGGAAGCATCGAATGTAGAGTAGTAATTAAAGTAGAACATAGATAATTTCAAGCGAATGTGCCTGGAACATTACCCTACCCGTATACTGAAACACTCAGACACTGCTCCCTGGGTGAATAGTTGTTTGATAATATAGTACACGTATACCAATTCTTATCTTGGGTAAAACGTATATATTGTCAAACAAGGGTACGTAGTGTTAATGTAAAATGCGTGAAATGCGTGAAATGTTCGATGTTCTACTTTAATTACTACTCTACATTCAATGTTTCCACCATATTTTAGCAAGTCTGGGAACCCTGGTGGCCAATGCTTACCTGTGTGACGTCGTCTGCCGCGCATGCGCAGTGGCGGGTGTAGCTACTGAGATCAAAGTAGCTGGTGAGATCGCTACACCGGCCACACACACACACACACCGGCGCGGCCTATCCGACCGACGAAAAGGGGCGTAGCTTGAGGGGGCCTGTGTGTGTGTGTTGGGGGGAGGGGGGTCATCCGGCGGGGCCTGTCGCAGTGGCTGGATGAAAATCAGTCGGCGCTTGAAAATTCCGTCCGGCGCGGCCTGCTGCCTGCGTGTGTGTGGGTGCGTTCCGGCGCGGCCCGCCCCTCGCTCAGCCAGATAATGACTAATTGTACCAGTAATAATTGTATTAATGATAATATAGGTATTATATATATATATATATATATATATATATATATATATATATATATATATAATAATTACTATATATCTATATATATATATATATATAATATATATATATATTATATATATATATATTATATCTATTAATATATATATATATAATAATTATATATATTATATATATATATCTATCTATCTATCTATATATATATATATATATATATATATATATATATATATAATAATTATATATCTTATATAATAATATATCCTTATATATTATTAAATAATAATTTTACCAGTCACTTTATTCTAATTGAAGCTCATTCAAGATAGATGTCTGGGCAAATTCTTATTTTCTCTTCAGCCAGTTCTTCACCCAAACTCTTCTCTTTTTACGGCTTTTTTCATTCTGGATTTTCATACTATATACACTGCACATGCAGCCATCACCAACAAGTCATTTTCGGACAACGGATTCATGTTGTCAACACGGTGGTCCGACGTGTACTGTATATTTTCATGAGGCGGCCGGTGTGTGGGTCTCGTCCGGCGAACGATGCCCCGCCTCTTTTTGTCGGCCGGATAGGCCGCGCCGGTGTGTGTGTGGCCGGCTTCAAAGTAACAAATACCAAGTAAACCCACTTCGTATACGAGAAAAAAAATCTGCCCGCGCGGCTGGCAACTCAGGTCAAATAGTGACGTAGGCGGTGCGTCCACAGCAGAGTTGCCAGGTTGGCGGGTTTCACGCCAAATTGGGCGCTGTTTTATACTTTCCGGCGAGAATTTTTTCGTTATGGCGACTTGGCGGATTTTTTGGCTGGTTTAAAAATAATTTGGCTGCTTTTTTGGCTGTTTTTCATGATAATTTCTGTAAGGATATATACTTTATTAACGTTCATATTATTTAGTTGGCACAAACAAAACGTTTGTTTGACGTTAAAACTCTAGAAAAAATAAAACGGCGAGAGGCTGAGGAGCGATGGCAGCTGATAAGGATTAGCGCATGGCCAAGGGACTCCCTTAGCCTTGGATTAGCGCATGAGTGGTGGATCGTCTTATTAGACGTATATGGGACAGGCCTCCCCAAAAACATGAGTCATGCCTCGTTTCCTTGACTGCTCCTCTTAATTTTCCCCCCACTCCCTTCACCCTTCCCTCCTACTAAAGATAGATTAACAGGGATGGGTCACCTGCGTGACCCCACCCACAATTGGTGGTGAATAAAAGGCACTCAAACTAACAATCAGTTTCAGACTTTCAGTTCGGAATTTTTTGCCGTGAAGGAAGATATAAGATTTTCATCCTATCTAGACACTTTGCAAGTACCAACTACAAGGTTATTGACTATACAAAGCGCCGCCACGTCAGCACGAACTAGGCGGACTCGAACCGCTGACCGAATGCACAGGGACGCTGCACATTGCAAGCTCACGTCTCTACCAACCTTGCCACCCTGACGGGCTGCCGTGAAGGAAAGTTGTTTATTGGAAGGCGGAAGCTCGATAAAGAAAAGATGGGTAGATGGGCAAAATATGACAGAAAATACAGCAAAGATTGGGAGAAAGAAGATAATTTACGGGAATAGATCACCAGTGTCCCAAGTGATGACACAAAAGCATCGTGCAAGTTTTGCAAAACTGTGCTGAGAGCTCACCGTGCGGATCTGAAAGGACATAGCATAACTCAAAAACACAAGAAAAATGCCCTTCCCTTTTCCGCCACAAGAACCCTTCTCGATACAGGCATAGTGAGAGTGAAAGTGGACAACAGTGTCAAGATTGCTGAACTAAGATTATAATTATCTGCGCACATTGCCTGTCACTCCAGTATAAAAACAATTGATCACTTGGGTGAGATTGTGAAATAAATTTCAGGAAAAGATATCAGCATTCACAGGACAAAGTACGTGTACGGCTCTGATAAATAACGTGCTTGGGCCTTGCATTCTTAAAGACCTCCTGAACGATGTAAGTGACAATGAATATTAATTGATTATTGATGAAAATACTGACGTAACAAGCAAAAAGAAACTCTGTGTCGTTATACGTAACCCGAGCTTCAATAAGAAAAGAATAGTTACGTCAGTCTTGGGACTGGTGGAACTAGAAAAGTCCACTGCTCAAGGGATAACTGATGCCATACTTGATCTTTTAAGGGATGTTAATCTAGAGCCGAAGAAATGCATGGGTCTGGCAACAGACGGGTGCAACACCATGGCTGGACAAAGAAGCTCAGTCATCACAAGGTTCCAAGAAATTAACCCCCATGTCACCCATATCAAATGCATATGCCATTTACTGCAATTGTGTTCATCTTACGCCATGAAAAAACTGCCTGATCACCTCGAGTTCATGGTATCTGAGACTTACAGATACTTTTCTCACAGCCCACTCCGCCAGCAAAAATATGCAAGTCTCTACAGCACCATCAATGTCGGAGAACAACCTCTAAAGATATTACAGCTGTCTGATACGCGATGGCTTGCGATTGCACAGTGTGTGAGTATGATGAATTCAAGCTGCATTTTGAGGTAAGTCAAATGACTTATTCAAAAGTGTGTGTGCACGTTTGTATATATGTGTGTGTGAGAGAGAGAGAGAGAGAGAGAGAGAGAGAGAGAGAGAGAGAGAGAGAGAGAGTGTGTGTACGAGAGAGAGAGAGAGAGAGAGAGAGAGAGAGAGAGAGAGAGAGAGAGAGAGAGAGAGAGAGAGAGAGAGAGAGGAAAGTATAACATAATGTAGCTAATTTAACACCCCCCACCTCCCCCCTCCTTCCTCCCTCTTTTCCCCCCTCCTTCCCCCTCCCTCCCCTCCACCTCCTTGTGGTAGAGAGAGAGAGAGAGAGAGAGAGAGAAGAGAGAGAGAGAGAGAGAGAGAGAGAGAGAGAGAGAGAGAACTTGTGGTCGAGAGAGAGAGAGAGAGAAAAAAAAAAGAGCGAGAAGGATATGAGTCTCCCATCCCTCTCTAAGTTTTCTTCATCCGTATTTTCTCCACGTATTTTTTTCCCATTTTCATGATCGCGCACCGATGACGTTGCCCTTAACTCCTCCCCTATGCGCGTGGGTTTACTCTATATATGGTACTCTGGCCGGCTTTAGACCTTGGAGGCAGCACGAGGAAGAGGGGAAGAGGGTAAGAGGGGATAAGGGGAAGAGGCCTAGCAGGGTTAAAGGAGACCAAGTGTGTGTAAGGCTCAAGGTGTCGAGGGGAGTGCAAGAGGAAGGACAAAGGCTTAGAGAAGAGGAAAGGAAGGAAGAGACGACACTGCCAGAATGGAGGTGGGAAATACCATGTCAGCATATGGGATGGGCTTTTTCTGTGATAGTGGTTCAGATAAGTAGCTTCAAGTAAAGGTGTAATGTTAAGTATGTAGTTGCCTTTCACTGTCGTAATAGTTGGAATCTCTGTTTCATAAAAGGAAGGTGGAGGTCTTAGAGAGAGAGAGAGAGAGAGAGAGAGAGAGAGAGAGAGAGAGAGAGAGAGAGAGAGAGAGAGAGAGAGAGAGAGAGAGAGAGAATTAGGTTAGGTTAAGGTTAAATTAGGTTAAGGTTGAGGTTAGGTTGAGGTTTAGGTTAGGTTAGGTTAGGTCGAGGTCGAGGTTGACCTCGAGGTCGAGGTCGAGTTTGACCTCGAGTTCGAGGTTGATCTCGAGTTCGAGGTTGACCTCGAGTTCGAGGTTGAACTCGAGTTTGAGGTTGACCTCGAGGTCGAGGTTGACCTCGAGTTTGAGGTTGACCTCGAGTTCGAGGTTGACATCGAGGTCGAGGTCAACTTCGAGGTCGACCTCAACCTAACCTAACCTAACCTAAACTTAAACCTAACCTAACCTAACCTCAACCTCAACCTAACCTTACCTCAACCTAACCTAACCTCAACCAGACTTAACCTAACCTCAACCTAACCTAGCCTCAACCTAACCTAACCTATGATGGCGGCAGTACTCTGTCAACGCGTTTCATTAAAGATTGAAGAAGATTTTTATGATTTTCCATCAACATTCAGTGTATGAAATAAAAATAAACATTTTCCATGTAATGAATTCTCAGATACTGTTGAGACAAAACTATAGTTTTGTAACAATTTTCTGTATTTATATATTCATATATTTTTCAATATTAATCATTGATATTTTGTTCAATCAAAGAACTAGCTGTATATGAATATGATTATGAATTATTGAATAGTACTGTGATTGATCTTAAAACAAGGTACATAATTATTAGTTAGTGTATAAAACAAATCTTATTGAATAAATAATTGACACTGGATCCTTTCCACACATGCTTTATACCAATTGTGAATGGTACCACCTTGCTGTAGCAGGACACGTAGGAGGTGGAAGACGTCCTGGCTCCAGGTGGCACGGTGATGCGTTAAAGGTGTATAGGAAATCCAAGTCAATGCAGCCATGATAAGAGGGACCAGGAGGAGGGTCACCGCGATGCTCAGCCACACATAAGGCTCCAGCGGTACATGAAAGCTCCAAGGATCAATTTCCGGTTTTCCCAATTTACCTAAGATGACCGAGTACTGGATCAACAAAGGAACACTGCTGTAGTCCACAACTTCACCACGGGCGGGCGTATAGGCAAAGGCTGCCATAGAGAAGTCTGCCTCCTGTACCAGAGATAGCGTGTCACAACATTTAGAAACAGCAGGGTTAGAACTTAGAAGTGACTCCAACTACCAAGCTTTTATTCTTCTTTCATGAGGGGAGAGCTTGGCGTGTCTTTTTTTCATCAAAATGATATGACAAAGGGCAGACAAATAAAGTAAACCAAAAGCCAGCTGAATGCAAGTCTTGATAAAGCAACAGTATGACAGAATCAAAAAGGGAGGGCCAATTTAGTTTATGAGATGTCTTGGCACTTCCCTTTTGAAGCAATTAAAGTCGTAGGAAGGTGGAAAAATAGAAACAGGGAGATTTTCCAGAGTTTACCAGTGAAAGGGATGAAAAAGTAAAGGTACTGGTTAACTCTTGCATTAGTAGTTTAAGGTAGACACTCCGCTTACTTCATTAACAATCGCACCGATCATGCCGGACCACGAGCCATCCGCTTTCATGGTTCCGTAGGAAGTTCCTCCTCCTGCATATGCATACACCATGCTGCATCTGTGTCAAGGAAAGAATACAACACTAGCCAGGTCAATATTTGTGTATGAATCCATTTTAGTTTATGTAGTAGAAGACAAACTTTCAATGTGGTATATGTCGTTTGCACGTGACGTCACAACACTCGCCTCGCAGACAAAAGACGCCGAAGATGCGGTTGTGGAGGACCAACAAAAGTCACTAGCTATAACTTCACTTTTAAAAAGAAATAGGGAAAAACTGGTTCACAAATAGGGTGGTAATACTGGTGAATTATTGGAATGGACTCAGTAGACAGGTAGTTAGTGCGGAGTCATTAAGGCCGTGTCACACGGACACTTTTTCCGGCATCTTTTGGTATTTTGCTACCAAAATATGCCTGAAGTGGTGGCGAACAAATGCGCGTTCGTCACATGGCGTTTCGGCTACGAGCATCTTCTTGCACGATTCATAAGTCTTGAATTGAAGAATACGATTGAAATGAATACGATTGAAGTTTTCTTGCACGATTCATAATGTTAGTTTTGTCAAAATTGGTTGCTGGTCCCGGAAGAGGCCAGTAGAAGATGCTCGTAGCCGAAACGCCGCATAACGAACGCGCATTTTTTTGCCACCACTACGGGCATCTTTTGGTAGCAAAATACCAAAAGATGCCGGAAAAAGTGCCCGTGTGACACGGCCTTAAATAGAGAGCTTTAAAGAGAGGCTAGATAAATTCATGGATGGGGATGAAAGGTGAATGTATAGGTAGTGTTAAGTAACAGGAACTACCTCGTGTAGGTCTCACGGCCTCTTGTAGCGTCCTTATTATTTTTATTTTCTTATGTTCTTCTTATAGTGTATACTACAGTGACTTGCGAAGATGCCATAATTTTATGGAGCTTTTATAATGTTCCAGCAAGTCAATTCAATTCCCCAAGAAGTATTTCATTAGACTGCCCGCGGTTGACAAAATATATAAAGGGAAAAGAGAGCAGTTAATACTGAAACGACGAGAAAAGTGGCTGGTTAACCTAGCAAGACCTCTGAGGGCCTCGCCGCAGTGAATACTACAGTTAATTTGCCAATACCCTAATTTTATGGAGCCATTAGGTGTGCAAACAAGCTCAGTACGTTCACCTATAAGTCTTTGTATTGACCGTTTGCAGTTCACAAGATATATGGAGGGAGGAAGAGAGAAAATAACACTTATTAAACGCAGTCCCACAGATCACGATTCCAAACCAGAATTATGCTGAAATTGCTGATATATGGGGTAATATGAGATATTCCTGAAAACATTGGGCTGTCAATGATAGAAAAAACGCTATTTATTGATGCATACTAAGTACAAGCCCAGCAGTGTGATATAGGTGAGCATTTGAGGTTGATTTGTTGCGTGGCCTGAGTGAAATGCGAGGGATGAGGAAGCCAAAACAAATTTATATCCATGTTTGTGATAATAAAAGAATGTCGCGTGATGTTACTTCGGTAGTATATGGAAAAATTACTGCTGTTTGGAGCTTGATCCGTGGGACTGCGGGCCGTGAAGCAATTAGAGCCAAAATAACTTAATTATGTGAATGCTGGGCCAGTATCTCAGGTACAACGATAATTCAAGGTTATTCAAACACGGAAAGCCCAATTTAGTGAGGGAAACCATTGCTTATCTCATTTCAGGCGATAGTTATGTAGGCAGTAGCGACTTGGATACCTTATTTCTGAAATACCTTTTTTTCCTGAAAACCCGATCTTTTCGAATATTAATATGGTTCACCAAGTATCAATCATGGCAATAAAATATAACTTCCTTCCACCATTTCATTTATCTTATTATAAAGTCATCTATCTTTCCTCATCCCCTGCCATGTCACACTCTTTTTTCCCCCTTCGCTTCTTTACAAAAGTACCATATGACCTTTGATTTGCTGGTACATCTCAATACATTTTGCCATTTCAATTAATCAATTACGTCAACATTATTGACGGTCATTAATTATGAATCAATTAAATATTGGGTAGTAATAAATGCAATATGAATCATATTGGTAGACAACTAACTATGAACAAGTCATACACTCATAAACTATATAAACTATCTTCATTTTCGACAGCTTCCTCAAAAGTTTCATCCATATACCATACCATGATTACCATAATTCAATATAGCAATACTACACCCACATGCAATCAACTATATTATATTATTTCACACATTAGTGCAGCCCACTGGCGTATTCTGAGGGAGGCCGCCACGACCATGCCTAGACACAAAAGGACAAATCGTGTAGTTTAGCCTTCTCCTATAATGTGGACTATAGTGTATACTGCTTGTTTCCATAGGCGTTGTAATCCTGGAACATTTGCATGCACATATACAGAAGGTCAATATTTTGTGATGCTGATACTCTGGTTCGTTGTTTCAGCCGATTATAATTATTTGTGACTATTTGTGCTAAAAGGATATACAACAATTTCGTGATCAGGCTATGGGTGAATTGAACACACACACACACACACACACACACACACACACACACACACACACACACACACACACACACACCACACACACACACAGACATACAGGAAACTCCGTAGTGTAAGGGTTAGCACGCTCGGCTCACAACCGAGAAGTCCCGGGTTCGATCCCCGGGCGGAGCGAAAACAGACGGGCGGTCTTCTTAAAACCCGAGCCCCTATCCACCCAACAGTGAATGGGTACCGGGTGTTAGCCGGGAGTTTGTGACCCCCCTCCCGGGATGGTGGCTACGGCCAACACTAAACACTAAGGATGAATGATAAAATGTATGTTGATATGGAGACGGGGCCATACGAGCGTTGCTCAGGCCCTGTAAAATACAACTAGATGAATACAACTAGATGAATACACACATATACACACACACACACAAGTCCTTGAGTTCATAAAAAAAGGAGTTGAAGAAGTGATAATAACAATTAACCCATGCATTAGGAAGGTATGCAGGGTAGGGACAGAGGAGAATGAACACATTCCTAATTGAAATCAAGAACTGTTGGAGCACTTACGTAAAATTCATTGCTTTCTGTAAGTATTTGACGACATTTGTGTAACATATTGGCTTCTTTTGCATTTCCTTTATTCGTCGTTCCGTGACAATCCTCAAAACAGGTTTCTTCAAGAATCTGTTGAGCAGCATTTATTTCTTAGTAATCTCATGATGGTAGTCCTATTCATTCTTAAGATAATAGATATTTCAAAGGATATAAGAACCAAATAGAGAAAATACTAACTTGGTGTATTTGTCTGGGAAAAGAGGAAGATCAGAAACTAGAACCAAGCCTTTTGAGGCAGAAAGCGTTGCCAGGTGAACCCTGCCCGTTGCGGCCGAGATGTTAGGAAGGTAAACATACACCTTCCCTCTGCAAAGATTCATGCCAGTGCAGACTTTTTTGTGTTGGAAAAAGTCACAAACGCTACAACTTGATAGTTCGTTAACAAAATGTATTGCTTGCTGTACCTTGTTACTGGTGCGGATGCACTGAGAATAAGAATCATGGCATCCATTCTGGAAAACACTTTATGAAAGAAAGTGATGCTTTCCAGGTGTTGAGGAGGAAGTTGAGTAATAGCCAAAATTTTGGTGGATGGCACCACGAGGCGGCTCTTCAATGACCATTTGGCAAAAGCACTGAGGACAGTGGCATTGTCACTCAGCACTACCACCATGACACACCATGACTCCATCCTTAACTGTAAAGTAGGTTACACATTACTGAAGAATACCCCCCCCCCCCCCCCACACACACACACACATACACATTGTGGGTTTTTTTTTGTGTGTGTGCGCGATCGCCAGACATCGTGTCTGACGATCGCGAGCCAGCTCGCGTGGACAAGACCATGGGTAAGTGAATAACATACATGATAAAGAAAGCTAATGAAGAAAGAGATTTAGGAGTAGTAATATAAGACACGCTGTCACCTTTATAACATATTAACAGACGCATTTTGATAGCAACGCACTTTTTTAATGGTTTCTTAACACCTTGCTCTCCACACACCTTCACAATAATACTTCCCCTTTCTAAGTTATGAATTGATTATAGTTTCTGCATTACATTATGGTTAATCAATCAATCATTGGGGGCATACGCCGTGGGGCGCGTCACCTCGCCCACCCTACGACGCCACTCCCGGGGGTCACCACGCGCGAGTTCCCATGCAGGCTCCTTTCCCATACCAAGCAGCTCTCGACAAGAAACATCAACTTGCCCCAGCCACGAGCCTTGTGGGCGCCCCCTTGGCCTCCTCCACACCGGATTGTCTCTTACAGATACAACCCGATGGGAAGGATCGGTTTCAGGGTAGCGTGCCACATGCCCATATAGCCGAAGTTGGCGCTGACGGACTATGCAGGTAATAGGCCTCGATTCAGTCTCACGGTGCAATCGCTGATTTGACACGTAATCATCCCAGCGATACCCCATAATTCTGCGAAGACACTTATTACCAAAGGCATTGATTCGTCTCTTCAAGTCACTATTTAGTGTCCATGTCTCACAACCATAGAATAAGACAGGGATCACAAGCGACTTGAAGATCCGGATCTTTGTCCTCCTGCACAGGTACCGACAACGCCAAATATTCCGCTGAGCGAGTCCATAACACCGTGGGCTATGCCAATCCGCCGTAAGACTTCTTGACGTGACCCGCCGTCATTATGGACTGCGCTACCAAGGTATGTAAAACTTTCCAAGATCTCAATGTCGTCGCCACACGCATGAACAGACTGTACTGCTTCATCTAGTAAGTCTCCAAACACCTGGACCTTGGTCTTGAGCCAGGAGACCTCAAGTCCCAAAGGCTTTGCCTCCTCGTGCAGCGCCTCGAGAGCCATCACCAGGACCTCCAGCGACTCAGCAAAGATTACTGCATCGTCGGCAAAAACAAGATCAGTGATCTTGGTGTTGCCAACGGATGCTCCACAATCACTTTGATCTACAACCTTGTCCAATACCCAGTCCATACAAGCGTTGAAAAGTGATGGGGCAAGGACGCACCCTTGCCTCACTCCTGTATTCACAGGAAAGAAGCTGGATACACCTGCCCCACACTTCACAGCACTCTCAGCCCCAGAATACAGACCAGTTATCAAACCCAAATAGTCCTTGCAGGAATTCCTCGAAGTCGCAGAAGATCCCAGAGTGACTCACGATGCACTGAGTCAAACGCCTTCTTGAGATCAACATAGGCTGCAAGCATCCCCTGTCGAAACTCACGTCGGCGTTCCACCAGGACACGAAGCGCTAGGATACGGTCCGTTTGTTGACTTACCAGGCGTGAACCCCAGACTGCTGAGGTCTCTGATGCTTCACCAATGACTGCGAATCCGTGTCAGCAATAGATGGGCAAGCACCTTGCCTTGTACGCTGAGCAGTGTAATACCGCGGTAA
>JACEEZ010005636.1:765761-793261 GCA_016584305.1 Chionoecetes opilio | reverse complement strand
GAGAAAATTTGGTAAAAATTTATTTCGGATCAGCTTTCGACAACACCAAATATTTTAAATAACTCAACAAATTATTATCTTATGGATACATTTGATACACTAAAATAATCCCCATTCATTACCCTTCAAAACAATACCAAACATGTATGATCTTATTGAAATATATATGCATAAATGTACACATACTGAAGGCTACCCCCTTATTGCGTCAATGTGAATAATGTGACTAATAATACTGATTTCGCATACATTTATTTATATTGCAGTGTGTTCAGCGGTGGAATCTGTTTTAAGATAAATATGATATCAATTATGATAGTTTTCTGATTAACAAGCATATATATATATATATATATATATATATATATATATATATATATATATATATATATATATATATATAATATATATATATATATATATATATATATATAATATATATATATATATAATATATATATATATATATATATATTATATATATATATATATATATAATATATATATATATATATATATAATGTTGGCTTTTCTTTTCTGTTTCAGAACATCGGTGTGTCACTGCTTCGACGCTAACTGGTGATGGATCTGACAGGGGTAGTCTAGAATGAAGACGCAAGCTTTTTTTCGTGCTTGTAGCTAGTTGCTTCCTATCTGTTTAATGCCTAAAACACTTCTCACCAATGTTTTCTAACACTGACGATCAGACAATTGAACCCACAGTGGTACTACATGTACCTGTAAAAAAACGCAGGATTGAAACTAATTGGAAAATTTGTGTATTCTGTCAAGGTGCGGACACTGTCAAGGTGCGGACACTTTATCGCGTTCAAGTCAACAAGGGATTGGTAAAGTTTATTCGTCACTTGTTGAACGACTTTTGTACGAATCATCGGACCTTTTAACAAGACTTAGAACTGACATACCATCAACAGATCATCTACTGAGTAAGCAACCGAAATGGCACAAATCATGCTATGCATCATTCACAAACCGAATAAATATCGACCTTGTCAAGAAACGGCACTTGGACATGTCTCCTGTGAATACAGAAGATGCAAGCTACCATACAAGACCACGGACGCGCACAATTACGCCTAAGGTTGACTGGAATAAGTGTGTCTATTGCCAGACTCGTAAAAGAGAAAAAATACACCAAGTCCAGTCTGATGAGGTGGAAGCAACTATCAAGGGTCATGCCAAATATGACGAGAACCTTATGTGTAGAATTGGCGAAAATGATTTGAAGGCATATGAAGCGCACTATCAGGGCAAGATACTTCGTATCCTGCAAATACAAAGCCAACAGACCTACTCATCTCGATGAAACTACTAAGCTCGACCCTGCAATGGAACAGCTAATACTGATACTGAATGCTGGTTTCCAACGTGGCCATATATACAGCATGAATTCGGTAGTCGAGAAATACGTGGAACTCATGTCAGAAGATGCAACTTCTGATACCTCAAGTCGAGCACATGTCTTGAAACAAAAAATACAGAGACATTATGGCGACATAATTGTATTCCGGAAACAACGACAAGCAAATCAACCGTTGCTTCTGATGGCTTCAGGTACAACAACTGATTACGCCATTGGTATGCTGATGGAAAGGTCACCAGAAACATTGGAACCAGATGAGATTTGCCCAAAACCCCATTTCCTATACTGTCTACATACAGTTGCAACAAAACTGAAGGCTGATATGAAAATAGCTGATGGACACATGGGCTATGATGAATTGAACCAAGAGGCTGAAGAAAAATGCATACCGACAAGTGTGTACCTGCTCATGAAATGGATAGTACAGGACGAACACGACCCCAGTGAGCACTCGGAGCCTGATTGTGATAACAGCCGTAGTGACGATATTAGTCCAGCTCTACATCAAAGAATCTTGAACATCTGCCAAGACATTGTCTACGATGTATCAATGGGTCGCAAGAACACACCGAAGCACATTGGTACAGGCTTGTTTGTCCATCACTTGACAAGATCGAAACAATTGATTGAGTATCTGCATATGGCCGGCGATAGTATAAGCTACCCTACAGTCAACAGAATAGACTCATCAATAGCACAATCACAGTTATCAAGGTTCGAGGAGAATTATAACATCTTTGTACCAGAAAGTGTCGTTCCCGGGAAATTCGTCCAGTTTGCAGCAGATAATTTTGACATGCAAGAAGAAACTTTGGACGGAAAAGGCACCCTTCATGTCACACAAATGGCAGTATTCCAGCGAGGCCCGAAACACTCACAAGGCCAGAAGGAAACGACGATCGGCTGAAGAACTAGCATTGGTGATGTCCCACCAGCGTTCCACCATATAACACCATCTGATGCACCTTCGCATCATATCCCCCCACGCTTCAGTGAACCAGCGAGGTAGTCAACAACATCCTGAGTTTTCACGCACTCACTGGATCAGATTGCACAAGCCAGATTTTTGGTTATGGAAAACGCACAGCATGGAAAACCTACTTGAAATTCCCCAATCTACTCAAAGATCTTGTACGCAGTTCTGATATCGACACAGACAATATTGAGCTCTTTGTCATCCAGCTGTACAGCTCAACCACGAATGCGACTTCTGTCAATGACCTTCGTGCCGAACTATTCCATCGCGTCAATGATCCTGAAAAACTGCCACCAACTCACGATGCATTAGCTCTTCACATTCAACGAAGCAACTACCAGGCAATGGTGTGGATAAATGCAATAGTGCCACAACCTAGCCTCCCACTACCGGAGGAATGTGGATGGATATGTCGCGAAGGTCAGTCCTTGCAGCCACTTCTCATGAGATTGGATCCGGTCCCATCTGTGTGCATCGAGCTACTGACATGTCGCTGTAAAACGAAATATACATCACTTCGCTGTACCTGTAGAAAGCACAACCTGATCTGCAGTGCTGCCTGTGGATACAAGCAGGAGTGCGGCAATAGCATTCACTTGCCAGATGAGGATGATTCCGAATCTGATGGAGATTGAATCTGATATTTGGACATGAACATGTTTGAACAGTCCATAGACATGTATCTCATAAATATACCATGAAAAACGGACATTAATAACGCATTATTATCAAAGTAGTATGTTTTTACCACTAAAGTATCGTATGTATGCGTATCTGATGATAATGTACCAATATAATGTGATCAAATTGAAAGATATGAACATGATTCAATTTAGTATGTGTTTGTACGCATTTTATGAGTTGATAAAAATAAGGGGGTAACCTTATGTGTGTGTAAATATTTGCATATATATTTCAATAATATCCCATATGATTGGTATTGTTTTCAAGGGTAATGAATGGGGATTATTTTAGTGTATCAAATATATCCATAAGATAATAATTTGTTGAGTTATTTAAAATATTCGGTGTTGTCGAAAGCTAAACCGAAACCAATTTTTGACAGATTTTCTCAGATTTTTTCACTTTATGGAACAATAAGATATATTATGTCTTAATGCAGTTGTTTGTTTTATGCTACCCGTCATTCTGCTCATTTTGGTACCATACACATGATCCTAGCATATATATTGATGCCTACAGATAAATAAATTTTAAATTAGAAATGTCGCTAATCGCGAACTACATCAACGTCATGAAATTAGCCATAAATCGGTAATGCACACCTATCCAGAATTAAAACCGGGCATTTGTAGTACCCAGAGGTCCCCTCTACCCATCCAAATAGGTTTTAGGTATATACATTTCCACGTGAACGGAATCAGCAAATATGGCACTTTTCAAGATATGTTTCCCGCACTATTAGTTTATACAGGTCAGGGAAAGCATCTTTGTAGGGGCACAAAAAAGAAGAAAGTTGCACTTGCGTACTGATCTGTACTCCCTCTGATTCCTTACGCTGAATTAGCCTTTTGGCTTGGTGCAGCTCCACAGATAAGTCAGATAATTCCACACCATAGTGGGAAGCCATCGGTTCAATGTACTCTTCACTCATAAATCTGGAGCTACGTGGATCTAATGCTGAGATTGAGCGTAGCAGTTGTTTATTAGCTTCACTGAATCTAGAATTTAGCTCTGACAGCAGATGATCAAGTACTGGGTAGTACAACTTTACACAGAAATCATGCTCAGTTTCTATTGATTCTCCGGAGCCTCCCTGACCGACAGTGTCTGTAGTCACAAAGCCCTTTAACACGGATGACTGCTGGCTTCTTCTTGATATATGAACGTGCTTTATGGGGATGACCAATTCCTTTGCTATCTTTTCTGCCTTTGACCAAATACTATTCCAGCTTAATTAATTTCTTTCTTCTCTGAGCTCCTCTTGCACAGCATCAATCAGGTCAGCAGCAGCAGCCAGGTCAAGGGCTGGGGAGTGCAACATATCTGACAACAGTTTTGTTCTATGTAGAATATTTGTGAACATGACAAGGTTTAATACAAAAGGAAAGTCAACTGCTTTTAGAAGTCCTTTTGCATCAGTGGCACGCTTGCCAGAATGTTCGACTGACACCTCATCAAGGGTTTCAATCACTGCAGGGAAAGTTTCTTGCATTGCCCTGCAAGCTGTATGTTGACATGCCCATCGTGTGTCACTCAGTCTTTTCAGTTTCCGAAGCTGCCTATCAGGAAACAATTCACTCTGTTTCTGCAAGAATATCTCATGCACCACGGATGAAGACATGAAAACAAAAAATGATTGAAGTAAAACAAAAAAATTGTCTGCTAGCTTCACTGATTTGACACAATCCACAATCACCAAATTGAGACGATGGTTGTAACAGTGAATGTAAGTGGCTTCTGGTGCTACATCCTGTCGGAACAGAGTTTGTACATTAGCAATGTTCCCACTCATTACTGATGCCCCATCATAGGTCTGGCCCACACAGTGTTTGACCTCTGTACCACATGACATAACAATATACAAATACTGTTTTTTAGGTACTCTGCATTTAGTTCATGGAGCCTTACGAAGCCCAAGAACTCCTCATGTATACTATTGTCATATAAATACCTCACCTCAACTGATAATTGCTCATTTCCACTCATGTCAATTGACTCATCATCCATGATTGAGTACCAAACAGACTGACTAAGCTCTCCACATATCTCCCCCAGAATACTTTGGGCCATGATCTCCAATATTTCATTTTGAATGTCAGGGCTGGTGTATTTTGCAACTTTTGAAGAGAGGTGGGCTTTGATAACCAAATCTTTTTCACTCACCAGTTCCATTATTTCCATGAAATTTCCTTTATTCAGGCTACCTGGTAAAGTCACTCCACAAATTTTCTATACACTTGGGGCGAGGCAAGACCATCACGTTCTCATATCTTTTCCTTGTTTGCAAATGTTCGCTCAGTCTCCTCTTGGAGACCCGCTCCCCGCCCCCCCTAAATAGCCACACCTGTTTCACACCTTCCCGACTTTATAGCTCCCCTGAGTCCTCTCCCTCGCTGCCCCCCCCTCCCCCCCCATAGCCTCTCTCCGCCCTAAACAGCCAAACCTATTTCATACCTACCACACAACACACACACACACACACACACACACACACACACACACACCACACACACACACACACACACACACACACACACTCGTAATGCGATAGCGTGGTAGCAGTAGTAATAGTAGTAGCAGTAGTGGTGGTAGTAGTGGCTTGTCTGGCAGTAGGTGTTAATGAATGGTAATTATAGTTTTAAATCCCGCACCAACAACTAATGACAATTTAACACCTCCCTCCCTCCCTCCCTCTTTCCCTCCCTTCCTCCTTCCATTGAGCCCTTCAACTGGGTCCTTCCTCCATCAGACAGAATGAAGTAACTTTTAAAATATTTACATTCTTTGTTTTGGGAAAAAATAATGGCTATAGCAAAATATATTCGTAACACTGAGAGCAAGGTGTAACCATCCCGGTGTGTGTGTGTATTCATCTAATTGTATTTTACAGGGCCAGAGCAATGCTCGTATGGCCCCGTCTCCATATCAACATTTTTATCATTCATCCTTAGTGCTTTGTGTTGGCCGAAGCCAGCACCCCGGGAGGGGGGTCACAAACCCCCGGCTAATACCCGGTACCCATTCACTGCTGGGTGGACAGGGGCTCAGGTTTTAAGGAAACAACCCATCTGTTTCCGCTCCGCCCGGGGATCGAACCCGGGACTTCTCGGTTGTGAACCGAGCGTGCTTCCCCTACAATACGGAGTACCCCTGTGACTACACTACGGTGTGTGTGTGTGTGTGTGTGTGTGTGTGTGTGTGTGTGTGTGTGTGTGTGTGTGTGTGTGTGTGTGTGTGTGTGTGTGTAGCCAATAACATTGTTTGTAAATATCTATAATTAAAGTATTTTAAATTTTACATTATGTATGTATATTCCTCATTGTGTGACAGAGTGTCAGAGAGAGAGAGAGAGAGAGAGAGAGAGAGAGAGAGAGAGAGAGAGAGAGAGAGAGAGAGAGAGAGAGAGAGAGAGAGAGAGAGAGAGAGAGAGAGAGAGAGAGAGAGAGAGAGAGAGAGGGAGAGATGGCCCCCGTGGGATTAACAACATCCCAGGGGAAGGAGGAGGAATGCATGGTCCAGACTTTGATTGGGAAGGAAGGGGGGGGGTTGGAGTCAAGAGAATATGAATGATAATTTATTGGAAAATACGAAAAGGAAATGGAAGGAGATGATCAGAGCCCCGCGTGTATACACATTTTGTGGAGTGATTGTACTTCACAATGGCCTCGCTGGGCTATTTTCTGACGTGCCGTCAAACATAACACTTAAGCTACTTCTTTGATGTAATGTGCCTGTTTTCAGAAACATGTTTATCATGTGCGGATGACAATACTTTATCAATAGTCTTTCCACTTTGTATATGGTCTTCAAATTCTTTCCAAGCACACATGTTACCCATTTCTAAGCTTGTTATTTACAGGTAACGGGATTAACCCATGTAAGATACAGGTCTATGACGTATAGGGGTGATTGCCAGTGAATGCCCTCCTGATAGGCAGGTAACTTGGTTTGCTGCCCAGAGGTATACATCAATATGGTAGTAATTGCAAGCAGTGGCGTACCCAGAAAATTGAAAAGGGGGGGGCCAAAATATATATATATATATATATATATATATATATTATATATATATATATATATATATTATATATATATATATATATATATATATATATATATATATATTATTTGGCCTGTTCAAAATGTAACATTTTACAAAAACTTTTGGGCCACATGTTGTTTTTGTTTCATTAAGTAAACAAAAGATTCGTACCAAATTTTATTGTAATCGGACATTGCTTACGGGTCCCCCATGAAGCAACAATTTTTCAAAAACAAGCAAAAAAGAAAACCAAAAGTTAGCAAATATGAAAAATAAGTTCTAATATTTTTCCTTTCGCACCCAGAGAAGTACAAATAGAATGATATCACTGAGAACTGAAACAAGACAAAAAACAGTTCCCAAAGGGCATCCAAGGTTGCTTTATTCGGAGTCCGATCGCTCGAGCTCCAGTAGGGCTGCCTTGGAGGTCGTGGGGCACTCCCTCCTGTCCTTGGCCACCACCTTCAGAAGGAACTGCTTCTGAGCTTCTTCTCGGGTGAGGACCGCGTTGAAGGCGGTCATCAGGGCCACTCCCCGTTCGACAACGTCGTTGACCACCTTCACCTGGTCAATCGTCCTCTTCATCCTGCAGAAGAGAGGATCCCCCTCCCAACTGGCGGGGCTTTTAGCCAGGAGTGTGGCCACTTCCTCGTCTTGTCCTGGGAGCAGGAGATCCAGCGCCTTTCTCGACCTGGAACTGAAGAAGCCTGAAAGAGGCTTGTTGGGATTGAAGGCCTTTCCGTCCAGACGTTTCAGTCCCTTCCCCCCCTCCCTCTTCATGTTCTGTACCATGGAGGCCTTCTCTTCCTTTGTAACCTTTTCGTCGAAGAGAAAGAGAGGCACCAAGTCTTCTGACACGTACCAGAGATGGCGCTTGAATGCCTTCAGGGCCACTTCAGCAACGCGCTCATTGGGGATTCCTCTGCAAAGTTCCCTCATGAAGAGGAGATCGTTGTAGGGAGCATGGGAAGGAACCATGGCCTCGTTCCACGGAATGGCGTAGAGGAGGGCGACGAAGAGGGACACGTTCCATGGCTCGAAGTTCATGAGAGGTCAGCCGAAACTGAGACCTGAAGAGGAAAATCTTGAGAGCGTAGATTCCCTTCGACATCCATCTCGCTTGATGAAACGCTCCTGGTGCCCTCATCTTGAAAGTCGTCCCAATATCGCCTCCCAGGAAGATGTAGGAAAGAACCAAGAGCTCCTTGTAGTCGTCTCTTGGATGGCTTCCTTGTTCGATGGCACTCTTGAGCTCGCTCAAAGCTGTCTCCCCTGCATCAGACAGCTCGCCTGTCAGGAGAGGAAGGAGGCTTTCTTCATCCATGGAGGACGTCCAAGATTTCTGGTCTAGGACGTCCCACTGGTCCTGGAACCGGGCGAAGAGAGGGACGTTAGGCCCGCCAGATGGTCCATAACAGTGTTTGAAAACGTTCCCAAGGATTACTTCCAGGATGTGGTGCCTGCACGCAAACCAGAGGAGATTCCTTCCCAGACCCTCCTGAATCTTGATGCAGGCTCCTCCATTGGGACCCGTGTTCGAGGCAGTAGTGTCAAACACGATTCCTTGAATGCGCGCTTCCAGTCCAGCGTCGGATACCGCCTTGAGGACAGCCTCTGCCATGTGATGCCCAGTGCCTTGGGGGATCTTGGCTACTTCCAAGAGGTACTCCTTGTCCCCACCTGTGACGTGAATGGCGAGCCTCTCAACGCGTTTACGTCTCCCAGCGATGTCAGGCAGCTGCTTGGCATCACAGTGAAGTAGCACAAGGCATCTCTCTGGGAGTTCGATCTTCTCTGCAGTGGCCACTTCCTTTCGGTTCTTTCTCCGATGGCGGCGGATGGAGCTCGTAGAGAGCGTGATGTTGTCGATGTTCTGACAAGTTGCCTTGGCCACGGCTCCTGCCACTGCCATCGCAGCCGGATCTGAGACCTTGAAGCGGTCCAGTTTGGTGGTCACTTCCTTTGACAGGATCATGTCAGACTTCTTTCCAGCTCTTCTCTTAGGAGGACTTAGGCACTTGAACTCGGCATCACTTCCATCCGTTTCCTCGTGAGAGGACGAAGACGATGAAGCCACCTGGCTTGAAGGCACACTACTTGAGGCGATCTTTTTCTCCATCTCCGCAGCCTGCTTCCGCTTCACCTCCGCTTCTTCCCGCTTCCGCTTTTTCTCTTGGAGCCTCGCTGACACAGTGTCCAGTCCGGTCATGGAGGAAGTCGATCGATCCTCTCTTTGGCTGATGAGGAAGGCCCTGCCCTCCTCGTTTGTAGTCTTCTCAAGAGCATCTCTGTGCGCCACATCGAACAAGTCATCAAGGTCCCCTTGAAAGATATCCTCCTTCATCCTTGCCGTTTCCGAAGCTCTTTTCTTGTGCTTCTGAAGACCCTCGTAGGCCTCCACTAACTTGCGCAGCTTCGCCTTGTTGTAACGCAGTGTGGAGGTAGGGAGACCTGCCTTCTCCCAAATCCCCAGGACTTCCTCCACGGTCGGTCTCCTTCGCAGCCTCTGCATTTGTTTTCTTTTCCAGACCGTGGTGGAAGTAGAACTTTCGGAGCACTTGCCCCTTCGAGGGGAGATGGCTCCCGGTGATGTTCTCCTCCGGGTGACCGATCAACCACCACTGTTTGCGAGTAGAAGCCATCGCACCTGTGAAAGGAAAAATGGGAATATTTAAGTTCTCTGTTCTGTTAGTCATCGCGACTGAAAATGATAACTTTTAGTTCCCCGAACAAAAAGTAATGTTATTACCGGGGTTCTTAATAGACGTTCAATACATTTGCTGCCACGCTTTTTACCTAGTGCAGATGTGGCAGTTTGTGCAGGTGCGGCAGTTAGTGCAGTGTAAGAAGCGGAGAGCGTCACGACGGCACAATTTCCCCGTACAAAATCATGTGTCGCTCTGGGGGACCTTTAAATCTTATCCGATCGAGTTCAAATTTTATATACACCTACAAGACCCCAAGTGGAATAAGAACAACACGTGGCCCGAAGTCTCCCACAACTTTTATATTATTTGAACAGCCCTAATTACTATATATATATATATATATATATATATATATATATATATATATATATATATATATATATATATATATATATATATATATATATATATATATATATATATATATATATATATCATAGACTTATATAGTGCTATATATATATATTTATTTATTTATAATAAATATATTTTAGTATTATTTATTTTTTGCAAAGGGGGGGCCATGGCCGCATGCCCCCCCCCCCCCTCGGTACGCCACTGATTGCAAGTGGTCGAGCGGTTTAAGTAAGGCTTGCTGATTTAAGTAACGTATAAGTAGTGTAAGTAAGTAAAGTAAGGGCCAAGGAATCGAGTGAGACAATATTATTATTATAAATATATATTGTAGTATTATATAATTATATACTATGTACACTATAAGGTTATGTTTACAATACAAAGTCACGGGTTCTTTACAAATGGCCAAGGAAGCTTAAGTCTTAATAGACAGGCCAGAACAATTGATATCGTGACAAGTACTCACTCACTTACAGGTGAGTGAGTACACACTCAGACTCACATGGAGTCTTAGCTTAGGAGCGCCAGGTATTGCGTCTCCCCCTCTTCTGCCTTTCCGGCCCCTCGGCCGCGTCTCATAAAGGAAGGTTTCTTTCTTGAACAGTTGTTTATACAGGAACTGCTGAATGCGTGGAATGAGAAGGTCCGCTCGCTGTTCACACGGCGATGACGCAAACACACCCAACGTTAGTTGTGTCTGTCCATGTGTGCATTTGCTTATCAATTAAGATAAGTGGCTTTTAATCCACAGGCACACACAAAACACTAACTATGCATTCTCAAGAATGCAAGCAGCAGCGGAACAACACGATTATAGCAATGTCAACATTATCGAGGGAGGATGATAGTGTCTGTCCGAGCAACACAATAACAGCTGTGTTGCTGAAAGAGGCAGACACACGTACATACACCTCCAACATGAATACAGGCTGATAACATATATGTTTCATCATACACATACTATATATAATATATCCAGTGCCATAACACACGTAGCATTCTTGTGATAGTCACTCCTTTCGTTTTGTGAAAAATCAGCATCTTTTTCTGTTGCTTTCTTCCACTGCCTGTAACCACTTGAAACAAAAGTTGTGTTACGTATAGCGTAATTGCATGATGTGTTGGGGGGAGGTGTGTGTGTGTGTGTGTGTGTGTGTGTGTGTGTGTGTGTGTGAGCGCGGAGGTAGGGGATGGGTGGAGAGTCTGGAGACGGGTGTGTGTGTCTGGCTGGCAGGGAAGCAGCGCGTGAGGGGGGTGGTAGGGCGACCTTGGACGCCGGCAGTGGAAGCGGTGCTGGCTGGCACAAAGACCAGGCAGTGAGGTGGTGGTGGTGAGACAACCTTGGCTGGTGGCGGGCAGTGGAACGGCTTACGACAAAGGAGGACAGTGAGGTGATGGTGGTGAGGCAACCTTGGCTGGTGGCGGGCAGTGGCACGGCTTACGACAAAGGAGGACAGTGAGGGTTGAGGCCTAGTCGCGGGCGGAGGTGGCGCACCAGCGAGAAGGCGCGGGGTGGTTGTGGTGATGGTGGAGGGGGTTGTGGTGTAGTTGTACTGTGTGTGTTGTACTGAGGAAGGAACTGTGTGACTGTAGGGACGAGTGTAGCCTTTGCGACCATCGTCAAGAGATGGGAAGGCGACTCTGTAACTGTGTACTGACTGTGACTTGTACTGTGTGTGGCTTGTTCATTAAACTAAGAAATGCCTCAGTGTCTTCCTTCGCCTTTGTGTGTTGACCTCGTGAGATACTTAGCTCGCCTCACCCTACACACCGAGCTCCTGTAGAAGTCGCTGCAGAAGTAAGTTGCCTGCAGCGGTTATTGTAACGTAAAACACCTCTTCCTGTACCGCCTTGAGCCTGTAACACCTGGGTAGGTGTGGTAAGGTCCAGGAGAGGAGTGGAGAGCGTAACAGCTGCTTCGGGAGATTTATTTAGATTTTAGATTTATTTATTTGAGATTTATCGATAATTGAAGGAAATTGAATGTGAAAAGTTCCTAAAACTTCCAATAAATATGTAAACTTCACAGCTGCACACATTTAAAATCCAAAATTTCAAATGGGGGGGCCAGTGGGGGGGCCAAGGGTCTGACTGGGGGGGCCGGGCCCCCCAGGCCCCCCCATAGATACGCCCCTGCTGTGAAGGCTGTGATAAACAAACTGTATGTAACTCTATTTTTTCTGGGACATTACAATTGATATTCAGTTAGAAAGAGCTTCTACGTAGCCTGAAACATATACATTTTCTTCTTATCCTATTTAGAATCATCTAATACTTTTACAATTAGTTAATTTTCTTATTCATTCAATCAAGGATAGACTCGCAAACCATATATGCTCAAAATTGTTTATTGTATATTATTTTGTATCTACAAAGTTAGGAATGCGGCATATACATGTACTACAAACCAAGAACCATAATATATGAGCATTATAGGATTCCTTGTACCGTTGTGCTTACGTAGTACATACGTAGGTTGTTCTGTAGCGATGTGGGCTGCTCAGGAACGAGGGTGTAGCCTTGAGTGCAGTAGGAATCCAGTTACACTCACTCTCAGAATAATGTGGTGGTCCAGTCAAACACTCGTCACTCCCTTCTTGTAGGGAGGGAGAGAGGGAGAGGGAGGGAAGGAGGGACCCTTGACCTCACCTGATAAGAGCACAACCAGGATGAACACGGTCGGACAGACAGACACATTGACCCGCTGTCCCTCTAATGACCGCGGGTGACTCCGATACGAAATATCACAGGATTCGTCAACGAAATATCAACAGGATTTGGTGGGATGTGGTCGAGCGAAACGGTTTAACCTTCTAATTCTCTAAGCCTTGGTGTGAATGGTCTGCCAAGATAGCCAACAGGCAGACGAGAGATGTGAGAAATGGTACATCTTTATACAGGACATTCTCACCGTAGGCTACACAGCCTAGCTTTTATATAATTAGGAAAAACTTGAGATAATGATTAATGATCATAAGCATATGGGAAGAAAATAAATAAATCTTGTTTAGGGCTGTTTTGTCTTGCATTTGTGAATTACTGAATTGCTTATATCTTCAAGAAGGTTGAATAAACTATAGGATAGATATTTTCCATGTAATTTTTTATTGTAATTACCCTGACCATTTAATGGTCGACTTTTTTCACTAGTAATGCAGTTCCATATTAATTACATTGTCTAGGTCTATTTAAAAAATAAAGTTGCTATGCAATGTGTGGCAGTGAGCCTTGACCCTAACCTGGCTTATGAGGCCATTAAAAAATTACGAAACGTTTTTTTTTTGTCATTTTTTACCACCCTCTTCCCCCATTGTCACGCCTTGTAACTCATGTCCAGACCACCTAGAAAATTATGTAACACCAGCTAGGAATCTCCCCTCTAAGATTAGTTGAAAGCTGACAAAGAGGCCTGCTGGTTTTAGTTTGTAATATTTCTTCAAGTTATCTTATACACAAATTAGAACACAAAACAAACCTCAAGATACCATATCTTTGTACACTTAAATGTAGGCTAATATAAATGTATTGCAGAATGTTTACCATCTCTCTTTTGCCATTCTATGAGCACATCTCTTTTAATTAATAAGAAACAGGGAAAAAATCTGAAAATGTTATGTAATTAACACATGAGTGCATCCCCCTCTTCCCCCTGTCACACTCCTAACACTTCACCATACCTCCCCTCCCCAGTTTAGGCGTTACGTAATTTTTGAACGGCCCCTTTGTACTACATACAGAACATATAGACACGAATTACAGTATATTGGACTCTGATGACCAGATGTTAACCCCTTCACGCCCAGATTTTTCCTTTGCTATATAAAAGTGTCTATTGTTAGCCTTAAAATTACGAAAAGTGACTGAATATACCCAATTAACTAGTGGACAAGGATACTAAACAGGTCATATCTATAAAATATTGCTAATATTCACTAAAAGCGTCTAATGGTACCCAAATTACAATGGAAATTACGTTATGGGCCTCAAGGGGTTAAGAATGGACTGATATTAGGTTGAAGGGAGTATTATTGGACTTACGATCTCAATACCTAGCCTGTTCCCTGTAGCTACATGTACACCAAATCATCAGGGATTTCGTGGAATCCCCATTTACACAAACTCCCTGCATTAGGTTATGTATATGTATGTATACATGTGAATGAACTGTGGTCTGATTTATTAGTTTGTTCCTCTTGTCGCACAGGCATACAGTGCGTGTGTGGCAGACGTGTGGCAGATATTCACGCTGTGCCTCTCTTCCCATCCTCACATCTAATATACTATAGGAGTAGCCGTGTGTTTGTGTGTCTTTCTGTGTGTCTGTTTTGGGTAGCCGAAACTGTAAATTCAATTTTGATGAGAGTAGACTAAAAAAAGCACCAATAAATCGTAGGTGGTAAGCGGCTTGGTCGATTGTCGACCATGCCGATTGAATAATTTTGAAGGGGGGTTTTGGGCTAAAAACACTTTTCAGAGATTAGATTACAGGAAAAACCTCTGCGGTAATGTCTTGCCGTATTTCACAAACTCCGTAGACTCATGGACTTTAACGTTTTTGTGCGTGTGTGAGTGTGTGTTTGGAATCACACGGAACACAAAGGGTTGGAATCACACGGAACACAGGGTTGGAATCACAAGGAACACATAGGGTTGGAATCATACGGAACACATAGGGTTGGAATCACACGGAACACATAGGGTTGGAATCACACGGAACACATAGGGTTGGAATCACACGGAACACATAGGGTTGGAATCACACGGAACACAAAGGGTTGGAATCACACGGAACACATAGGCTTGGAATCACACGGAACACAAAGGAATGGAATCACACGGGAGGTGGTCTACCCCGTGGCACTTTGACCATTGACCAACGACAGCAACACGATACAAACATCAATACATGGGTCCGAAGGGCCCACAAGCACTTAAATTGTCCCTCCTATTACTAGCCAGTACTTACATCCGGGTTACCATCTCACCTTGCCGCTAACTGCTAACTAATACCATGGCTTGATTTTGTTTACATGTGTGTGTGTGTGTGTGTGTGTGTGTGTGTGTGTGTGTGTGTGTGTGTGTGTGTGTGTGTTCATCTAGTTGTATTCATCTACTTGTATTTTTACAGGGCCTGAACTACACTCGTATGGTTCCGTCTCCATAGCTACATTTTATCATTCATCCTTAGTGTTGGCCGAAACCATCACCCCGGGAGGCGGGTCACAAAACACCGGCTAACACCCGGTACCCATTCACTGGAAAAGTGAGATAGATAGATAGATTTAGATATGCCTTCAAAATTTGGTTAAAAAATGTTTTTACCAGATTTTTATTACACTTGGTTCATAGTAGCTTTCGTAAGTGCTAATCACGAATCTGGACTTAGTTTTTCGATATTTGGTTTTGAAATCTCTTTTTGATCCGTTCTGAGCTTATTTATCCCCGTAAACTTAATCTTTTACACCTTTTGCGCCCGTTTGCTGCTATTATCTTAAAGTAATCGTCCAGACCATTTCATCATTCCTAATTTGATGTAGTTAGAGTATAGCCATTATCGAGTGTATCAACAATATGTTGTCACTGTTTGCATCCAGTCAGCCGTTTTTTAATAATCCGCAATCAAAATCTGTAAATTCCCCGAGCTTCGAAAACGCTGCTGGCAACTGGCAGACGATGCGCCACGGCTCGGTGATGTAACAGGAGGAAGGCCTCCTCTCCCCGCGGTGATCAGAAGCACGTAAACATAAGAGATAAATATAGTACTTGAAGATTTTTGGGTGTTTCTGATAGATTTTTTTTGCGATATGCCACATGCTCATGCATGCATCCTTTATGGGTGCAGCAAGACAGCTGTGCCTTGCGAGAAAAGTTTGCACACGTTTCCGACTGATACGACAACGTTAAATGTGTTGAAAAGATTAGTGCGGCGGACTAGGGCAGATTGGAACGGACAGTTGAAATTTGCAAGGATTTGTAGTGATACACTCACCACACACACACACACACACACACACACACACACACACACACACACACACACACACACACACACACACACACACACACACACACACACACGTAGAAATAGATACGGCGGAGGTGTAGCTATGTATATTTCTGAAGACCATCATTCTACCATATCAAATGAATTTTGCCTTGTCGAGTCTTACTTAGAATGTTTAGGTGTTGAGTGTACTGATAATTATAGAAAATATTTATTTATATGTGTGTATAGGCCTCCTGGAGGTAATATAAATATTTTCTTAGACACTTTGAATGACATTCTTGCCACAGCTAATGATAAAAAATACTTTAGTATTCATGTTTTCGGGGATTTTAATTTGGATTTGTTTAAGCATAACGATATGTATTTGATTTCCTTAATTTGATGATTTCCTTTTCTTTATTTCCACTAATCACAAGACCTACCAGAATTACAGATACAACCGCCACATTAATTGATCATATTTGGGCATCGCATATTGAATCAAATTCTAATAATTACATAATACAAACAGACATCAGTGATCATTATCCAGTTGTTTCTCAATTTAAGCTATTTCATCCAAGACAAAGTGACCCAGTATATATTAATAAAAGAATTGTAACACAGACCGCATTAAATAACTTTGGTACCGATCTCTCGTAGGTGAATTGGGCTGACGTATTGCAGTCAAACTGTCCCAATGAAGCATATAATGCATTTTTTCTTAAATTCGACAGCTTGTTTAAAAAACATTTTCCAGAAAGAAGAATTTGTGTAAATAATAAAAAGGAACGAAGCCCATACATTACATTAGCATTAAGAAACAGTATTAAAGAAAAACACAGACTAGAGAGACTTTCACATAAATGGCCTTTAACATTCAAGGAACAGTATAAGCAATATAGAAATAAGCTGACAACAATTCTAAGAACAGCAAAAAACAACTATTACAAAAAACAATTAAAAGACAACCAAGGAAATCCAAAATCTCACTGGAAATCTATTAACTCTATACTTGGTAAAAATTCCAACATAACAAAGAAACAAAAAATCGAACTAAAACCATTGTGCCCTGAAATGTCAAATAAATTTAACGATCACTTCCTAAAAAGAGATGAGAACCAAAATATACTTGATGGAAATCACCTTAATTACTTAATCAATTCTCCTGCGTATTCTATGTATTTACCTCCTTCAAGCCCCACTGAAACTGAAAGATATTTACAAGCCCTTAAAACTAGCACACCCGGAATTGACGATGTGTCACCAAGAATATTAAAACACACCAACTTTATTGTCAACCCCACTGACTCACATAATCAACCTCTCATTAAGAACAGGAATTTTCCCCGACAGACTAAAAAAAGCCAAAGTGATTCCAATATACAAATTGGGCAGTAATAATGACATTAACAATTATCGCCCCATTTCCATACTACCAGCTTTCAGCAAAATATTCGAAAAAGTCATTGCAACCCGTTTGATTAATTACTTAGAAAATAATCAATTACTTTCTAAATACCAACATGGTTTTCGGGCAGATCATTCAACAGAGTCAGGAATAATACAATTCACAAATAGTGTCTACAAGTACTTGGAAACAAAGCATCATGTAGTCGGGATATTTCTCGACTTATCAAAGGCCTTTGACTCTTTAAACCGTCGTATATTGCGGGATAAACTTGAACATAATGGCATTAGAGGTGTACCATTGCAACTTTTTAAAACCTATTTTAACAATAGGTCACAGTCAGTGTATTGTAATGGTAATTATTCTTATTCAAAAACTATAACCACAGGAGTATCACACGGATCTATTCTAGGACCATTACTTTTTCTTGTTTACATAAATGATATTCCAAATGCTAGTTCCAAGTTCAAATATACTATATATGCTGATGATACCAACTTACTATTAGCGGATAAGGATATACTAAATTTACACAGAAGTTTAACTATAGAACTAGAATTAATTAATCAATGGATAAAAACTAACAAATTAAAACGTAATACTTCCAAAACTAACTATATCCTCTTTCAAAAATTTTCCTTAAACAATCATCTCCCTCCACTGTTCTTAGAGGGGAAAATTATTAAAAGTGTAACTCATACAAAATTCCTTGGGGTCCATATCGATGAAAATTTGAATTGGAGCTTGCAGATAAATGATGTATATTCCAAACTATCCCGAATGTGTGGCATATTATATAAGGTACGTAATCACCTCACAATCGAAGCTATGATCAGTATATACTACACGTTGTGTTACCCTCACCTTATATATTGTGTGTCAGTATGGGCATGTACTTGGCCCTCCTTCATTAGCAAATTGAAAATAGCACAAAACAAAATTTTGAGATGTATATTTTATTTAGGTAAATTTGATTCTACAGCCAATATATTTTCAGAACACAAGCTTCTAAATTTTTACTCTATCCATAAATGCTTTCTTCTACTATACATTTTTTAAAGTATTACAAACAGAAAGGTAACTTCCATTTTTAACTTACAAGAAACCATTCACAGCACTAGAAATAATAATGTTAATTTAGTTTGTCCGCCATATCGAACAACTCTCTTCAGGAACAGCATCTTTTATTTTGATCCTCAATTATGGAATACTTTACCAACTGACTTAAAACTCTGTGTAATTCGGGTAGTATTCCTCAATTTAAATATAAAATAAAAAAGTATCTATTCACGCAACAAAATTTGTAGAAATACCACTCAATAAATAATGTGATAGTGTCAAAGTTCATGAATCTGTTTTTCTTTCTCTTGTATACTGATGTATACTATAATGTATATTTGATGCTCCTCAGCTAAATTGTATTTTTTTTTTAATAGAAATATATCTGTCAAGGAGCCTTGGCTCGACAGATTCATTCCAATATTTATTTAAATTGTTATGTATATATGTATATAATTGCTATGGAAATAAAACTTACTTACTTACTTACTTACTTACTTACTTACACACACACCACACACACACACACACACTCACCACATACACTCACACACACACACACTCACTCACTCACTCACCGGATGCTGTTGTGTTGCTGTGTGTCACCACCATCACTATCACCAATTGTTGTGTGTAAGGTTGTGTTTAAGGGGTGTTGTTAGGTGTGTTTGTAAGGTGTTGTTGTGTGTAAGGGGGTTGTTGTGTGTAAGGGGTTGTTGTGTGTAAGGGGTTGTTGTGTGTAAGGGGTTGTTGTGTGTAAGGGGTTGTTGTGTGTAAGGGGTTGTGTGTGTAAGGGGTTGTTGTGTGTAAGGGGTTGTTGTGTGTAAGGGGTTGTGTGTATGTATGTATTGTATGTAAAAAGTTTTTCTACAAACTATTAAATGGCGAAGAGATTAAGTTAATGCATATTTCTTGAAAGTCTCATAATGGCATTTCTTTAGTGTGTTTTACGGGGTTTTTTATTGGATAATATTATAGAACAAATATTTCCGAAGATAACAGTATATCTTTTATACTGATAAACATATATTAGGTAGGAAATTACCCGATTTCATGATTTTTAATATTTAGTTAACGCTAATTTATGCATGCTGCTAATTCATTTATGACTAAACGAAATATATCAATGGAAAGCTAATTAAATTCCGCTTCTATTGATATTCGCTATGTAAAAAGTTTTCGAGCAAAATATCAAATGGCGAAGAGTTTAAGTTAATGCATATTTCTTGAAAGTCTCATAATGGCATTTCTTTTGTGTGTTTTACGATTTTTTATTTGATAATATCATAGAACAAACATTTCCGAAGATAACAGTATATCTTTTATACTGATAAACATTATATTAGGTAGGTAAACTTGTACCGGGAGCGGAGCGGGTGGGATCTAGATGTTGTGACGTCACGGGCGATGTATCAGGCCTTGTCATCTCGGTGGCCTCGCTATAACCCCTAAAATTTACTAACCTAACCCTACCATAACCCTTTAAAAGTTACTAACCTAACCTCACTATAACCCCCTAAAAGTTACTTATATTGCCGTAGGCGGCCGCATGGGGCCCGCGGCCGCATTGGGGAGACACTGTTGTGTGTAAGGGGTTGTTGTGTGTAAGAGGTTGTTGTGTGTAAGGGGTTGTTGTGTGTAAGGGGTTGTTGTGTGTAAGGGGGTTGTTGTGTGTAAGGCGTTGTTGTGTGTAAGGGGTTGTTGTGTGTAAGAGGTTGTTGTGTGTAAGGGGTTGTTGTGTGTAAGGGGTTGCTGTGTGTAAGGGGTTGTTGTTTGTAAGGGGTTGCTGTGTGTAAGGAGTTGTTGTGTGTAAGGGGTTGTTGTGTGTAAGGGGTTGTTGTGTGTAAGGGGTTGTTGTGTGTAAGGGGTTGTTGTGTGTAAGGGGGTTTTTGTGTGTAAGGGGGTTGTTGTGTGTAAGGCGTTGTTGTGTGCAAGGGGGTTGTTGTGTGTAAGGGGTTGTTGTTGCCGCTAACATTTTTTTTTTTTTTTTTTTGACATCTGTGCCTATAGCGCCTGTAGGCAGTGGTGACCCAGGGCTCGGATGGTAGGCTCTCTGGAGGTTCACTTGAGGGTTCTGATGGTTGGTCCTCGCCCGTTGGTGGCGCAGGCAGGATTCTTATAGTGACGCCTGTGAGGCTCATGCCGCCCCCCTGTGTCCTCCGATGCACTCGCAGTCGAAGGTAGAGTTGATAGGCAGGGCATGTGGGTGTTCTTAGGCCACTCGACGGTGCAGAAAGGTTTTGGGTTTCTTCGGGGATCGAACTCGGGTCACCGAGAACGCCAGTCGGAGACTCTAACCGCTCCGCTACTGCCTCCCCTTCCGTTCTCCCCATCTGTTCGTCCACCTCGTATTCTGGTTCAAATATATAGGGTTGGGCTCCTATCACAATCTGAGGTTCGTTTTCCTCATAGTATACGCGAGCAGCGTCATTTATTTCGGTCTCAGATTGAGCATCGTACTATAGATCTGTCACAGCGACAGATTCACTGTCTGACACCGAAGTACAATCGCTCATCATAACATTTGCCGACAGGTGTCAGACAGATGTTTACATTGGAGCGTTCCTCCTCTGACGTCATCAATAACATTCGTAGCCCTGTTGGAGGGAAGATTTTTTTTTTCGCGCGCTTTTTACAAAAGTCGTGTTTTTACGGAAATAAAGCTTGGAAATAATTATTTTTGGTGGATTAGGTGTTTTGAATGTACATACATTCAACATAATTAGGCAAAAAAAAATGGTGTCTGGACGATTACTTTACCAATATATGTATAATAGTCGACACAACAAATAAACATAAGAACCTAGGCTATACCCACGTAAGACAGAGTAAAAGCAAGTTTCTTTCACCATACGGTGTGTGGCTGCGCGCGTTTTCTTTGAGTCTGCCTTAAAAATGCAAAATTTCCTATACTTGAATCGGAGTGCGGGAGTGGTGTACAGAAGGCGAATATGCGTCCCGGGCGCATATTCTCAATGTGTTCGCCCTTTTCGGCAGGCCGCTCGCGAATTTTTTTTTACTTTCGGTTAAGGTTAGGTAAGGTTAGGTTAGGTTCGGTTCAGGTGGTCAATTGTGCTAGTAACTTTGAGTGGGAATCACAATGAGGTTATTTTCAAGAAAATCCTGTGGTTAGTTTCGGAGCTACAGCCATGCGTAGTGGGCCGCCAACCTGCCGAAAAGGGCGAACGCATTGAGAATATGCGTCCTGGGCTCGTGTCTCCGCCGGGTGCAAGTCTATCCAGACGTGGTGAACTCGGCGTCCAAAGTTTGAGTCCCGCCGAATGCAAATCTTTCCTTCATTATCGAGTGACCGAAGTTTACTCATTATGCAGCCCATCAACCCTACCTTCGACGGCGAGTGCATCGGAGGCCACCAAGGGGCGGCATGAGCCTCTACAGGCATCACTAGAAAAAAATCCTGCCTGCACAACCATGGGCGAGGGCCGACCATCATACCCCTCAAAGGAATCCAGAGGGATCAATAATTATTTAAGCCAAAAAGAGAGAAAAGTATTTCTCTTGGAAAGAGCTTAATGGCGCGCTAACGCTCTTACCACTGAGCCACACGGCCAGTGTGTGTGTGTGTGTGTGTGTGCGTGTGTGTAGTTGTACTTAGTTGTACTGTTTTCTGGTTGTGTACGAGGAGTGATGCTCGTATAGGGCTCCGTCACCATATATCATTTGGTTACACTGAACTTCAAACTGATCAAAACTTTTTAATTACTATTGCTCACTTGCTCACGCTTGTGTGTGTGCGTGGCTATGGCTGTGTGGCTGTGTTTGTGTGTTCGGCATTATATGAAACTTCTAACAGGTTAATAACCGTTTGTTGGTATGCGGAGCTTTAGTATCAGACAAGCTGGTTCAGTATCAGTCTGCCTCTGTATCAGCATTCAGTATAGACAGCGAGCCGCAGCGCAGCAGGTGGATGGCCCTCACGGCCTCACAGGGATACGGTGATGGGTGGGTCTTGTTCGAAGCTCCGCAACACCCTGCTCTAAATTGACCGGCCCGAATAGGTATGACATTTGTATTCAATGTTTTGGGTAATAGTAGTGCGTGGGGTGTTGATGATTAATTCATTGTTTAACGCTCTCCCAAGTGCCTTTCTGAGTGTACTGCTATCGGACACTATTACCAAGTCTTTGAGTGAAAGCAATATAAGTAGTTAAGTTTTCATGATTATCGCCTAAATGAGATATAGTTCTGAGCGTCATACTCAAAAGATCTGTATATTTTGGACCTTGTGTTAACGTGCCCTTCTCGCTGCCACCGTCGAATCCATCTATAAACTGTGGTGACGCTGGAGCCGGTTTGGCGGGCGATGGCGCGGAGAGACATGCCACACGACCACAGTAACACGAAGGTGGCCCGCTCCATCGTAGTGGTAGGTCGTGCTCTTCGCTGCACTTCCATTCTGTTGATATAGGAACATCTCGTTGCCTACAATTTAACCCTACAATTGAGAGGAAGAGAACGACGCTCAAATCTCAATATATATCATTATACATCACAATTTTGAAAAACATGTATCAGATATAATGAAACTTTATCAGAGTATGAATTCGTTGTACATATTAAATATCTATATCAGCGCCTCATACGTAGTTTTCTAGTTGGAGCTTTGCTGTTTTTATTTTTGTTTCCTTAACATTTACAAGTCTCGGTAACAGTATATTTATATAATACTTGATGATGGCAAATTTCATGTTGTAGTACGTGAAAATTAATATTAGGTTTTCTAGTAAACTTTTTGTAATTTATTTTTCTCATCAGCAAAATCTCTCAGAAACACTATAAATAGATGATCAGTTTAAGTAAATTCCTTGTTATCATACGTATTGGTCAGTTTTGAGAAATCTCATACATTTTACTGAACTGTAGAACTACAGATGCTAATCAATAAAAAGACAAAGGGTCAGGTAAATAGTAGGAATACATAAAGATGATCAACAACATAAATTGACACCCGTCTGTATGGTACTCTCATTGAAAAACACTTTATTTATCTGTTAATTGTTGATACACACAACAACCGAGCTAGAAACACCAACAAACAGCAAAAGTTCCTTAATGACACAGTACAGACAAACACTTAGCATCAGCTGCCCAACTCGATCACTTGGGTTCTGCGTATTTGTGTTATATTTTAGCTTTAGCCTTAGCTTAGAGTAGGTCTCTCCTTCAACCTTTCCTATCAAATTCCATGGCAGATCTTTAATACTGTGTGGTGTTTTTTATCACTATTTTCCTGCCGGCTTCAAACTTAGGGAGTGGTGGGTGGGGAAGAGCCGTCAAATTTGCTATTCTATTGCCTCTAACACGTAGTAACTATAGTGGTAGAAAGAAGTCACACACGCAGCCCTGTTTTGCCCAGTAGGGCTGTTGCTGTCAGTTTTTCCTTTGTATTCATTTTTATTAAAGACTTACCATTTGGTAATATTAAAGTTAATGGAAATATTTACATCTCAGCGTCATCTACTTTCTTCTCAGACTGATCTTTATCTATAACGCAAGCGGATACAACATTATATGCAGCGGGTCTTTAATTTACTTTTCTCTGATTTGATAACGCCTAACGTCAAGCAAATGAAGGGTCGAACATGATGATGATGATGATGATGATGATAAAGAAAGAAGTCCATTTGTCCAACAAATTATTATTTTTTTTTATTTTATTTTTTTACATCTTGGCCTATAGCGCCTGTAGGCAGTGACCTCCAGGGGTGGGATGGTAGGTCTTGGAGGTTCACTTGAGGACAGTGATGGTTGGCCCTCGCCCGTGGTGGCGAGGCAGGATTTTTATAGTGACGCCTGTGATTAGACTCACTGCCACTCATTAGAGGCTCATGCCGCCCCCCTGTTTCCTCTGACCTGTTTCCTCCGATGCACTTGAAGGTAGAGTTAATGGGCAGCGTGTGGGTGTTCTTAGGTCATTCGACGGTGCAGGATTTTAAGTGGATTTTTGGTTCTCATCGGGGATCGAACTTGGGTCACCTAGAACGCCACTCGGAGACGCTAACCACTCTGCTACCGCCTCCCCAACACATATCTATATCAGAAAATCAGTCATAGGTGTTCGTTTGACTCTTTGCTTGTTGCCAAACTTCTCAAATTTCAAGTTTCAAGTTTATTCAGAAAAGGAGGAGCCTTGCCCCCCCCTCTTTGTAAGAGGGGGGGGGGGGGGGCAAGAATACAAAAGATTCCGAAATACATAAATGCAGAATCAGAAAAAAAGTTGCCGGGCGATCCGACTTGCTATTTTCTCGCAAACCAGTGCCTGAATATCAACGAGATTCGCACCTCTTATGTTCAGCACGTGCAAACAAATGTCATGCGAAAAATATGGGGCTTGTTTGATAAATAAAAGGTAAAGTTGGGGGCATACGCTATGCTACGCGTGGCCATCGGTGCTCATCTCCGTGTCATTAGCCCCTTGAGCCTGTGGTTGGTGAGGACCCGTTCCCCGGGACACAGGGCTAGTGTAACATCTGGGTTACCATAGTTACCTTCCCCAGGTTTACCCAGGTACCCATTTATCAACTCCGAAAGGGAGGAAGAACAGCTAATTGGGCTGGTCGCCGACTTGCCCTGGACCGGACTCGAGCCAGGACCCGCAGATTCGTAGCCAGGCACGCTAGCCACCACACCACGGAGGCGACAAATATACGACTAGTTGGATAGTTTGGGAAATAAAATTGGCAGAGCTTAGCTATTAATTACATCCAACACCCGATAGCAGACTCGGTGCCTTAGAAATTATTATTGCAATGTTATGTTACAGCCACAGACGCACCTTATGAGCGCTACATATATTTATCTATGCAAACCCATCCCTCAACGTCCCAGGCAGTGTTAGGCTTACACTCAGTATACCATTGTTCGTGTGTAATTCACCCATCCCATGGTAGCTGGAATAGCGATCGCCAGATTCACCCTCCCGGAGCTACCATGTATGTATAGGAGCTCATATGACCGATCTTTGGGTAACGCTGGAACCTCACACACCACGCACCTCCATCCCTTTGCTCAAGTGGGACAGTAACCGCCCGATTTTCTCAGTGAAAAATCCCCAGGAGCGAGGGGAAATTCGAACCGGCTAACTAAAGAATGGCACGCCAATGTTATATCCACTGGACCATCGTAGCGTGTTAATGCCGATTTGTGGTGATTTATGAGAGTGTGTGTATGTGTGTGTGTATGTGTGTGTGTGTGTGTGTGTTGTAGAATACACTGGGGCCTGGCTATACTCATGTGGTCCTGTCTCCGTATACAGCTCCATCCATCTACATCTTCCTTAGATTGCAGCACAATTTCTGCCGCCATCACCTCCAAGCCATCACCTCTTCTCGTCCATGTGTGCCGTAGATAACACTAAAGTCGCCAGGACAACGTTTCTTTTTTATTTACAAACGTCTGGTGGCGTTAATACTTACATTTCTACATCCATGATTTCAGGAAAGTTAGAAGGGGCTATCTGGAGAGTCTGTGTCATGTTGTGTCTTCATCTGTGTCATATTATGGCTATAAATGAACAAATTACAAATATAAAACCGAGTGGCGACGTTGTTAACGGTCTACACTAAGGTCGCCAGCTAGTGTTTATGTTCTGAGTGTCCTCCCGCCGTCATCGTCGCCCGAAAAAAAAACGAGTAGTGAAATTTGACACAGTATATACTTGCAGATACAAAGCATAAAACAACGCTGAAACAGGGTAGATTATACGGTCATGATATAAACTACTGTCTTCAGTGGCACATACAAATCAGTAGTGATGCTATAATTCGTAATATATGGCGGCTGGCGACATTATTGCAGCTGGCTACTAAAGTGTTATCTACGGTACACGTTCATGACAAACTGTACCTCTTTGTGGCATTCAAACATCTAACGATTTTCAGTGCTTTCTTGTGTCGCTTGTATGTGTATTTGTGTGTGTATATGTGTTTGTTTGTGTGTGTGCGACTCATTAAGTTTTCGTGATGATGCTCTTTGTGTATAGATGCAGGGAAGAAGAAACGTGGAAATCCTAGAATTTCTATCATTCTTTGCTTCATCCATATTTAGACCGCATACTTGATAGCTTTTGGATAACTTCCTTGTTTTTGTTTTAATGATGTCATAAGTTTTTATAATGAGCAATTACCTACGAAAACAAACTCTTATGTTGGCTATCCGAATTGTTGTAGTCTTTATTGAAAGAAATCATTGGAACATTCATGTCTCTGTAGTACAACATATATATATATATATATCTATATATTTTATATATATATATATATTATATATATATCTTAATATATAAAATATATATATATATATAATATATATATATATATAAAATATGCAGGGAAGGAAATAAGCAGAGGAGTGCAAATACATATATCTTACCTCCAGTTATATTTTGTTGGGTTACTTGTGATAGCACGAAGATAAACTTGAAGGAAATACAGTGTATGACAAGTCTGGCCCCACAAAGCAAGGCATGCAGCGCAGCAGCAGCAGCAGCAGCAGTTGTGGCGACAAGGTAACCAGCCTTGCAATGAAGCTCTTGGTTGATCTGCTCTGCTTATCCCAGCCTTATAAGGCATCCCATTCGTCCACGGCACAAAGGCCAGTCTCTGATCCACGACTGTGATTGGTGGACGCCAACCCGTTACATAATGTCGCTCCATCTAATCATGGCTGCCTTGCGTTTTTATGCTTGTTTATTTATCATCTTTGTTTGTATACACAAGGGATTAAGAGAGAGAGACGGTGATTTTAGTGTATGTGTGTGTGTGTGTTTAAAGGTTTAAAGGTTTATTAACTCAATACAGACCCCGAACGGGGTATTAGAGTTTCAAATTAGTAATAAATATACGTATTGTGTGTGTGTGTGTGTGTGTGTGTG